>JARFJB010002098.1:1035000-1117500 GCA_036346205.1 Vesta saturnalis | reverse complement strand
TTTTAAAATTATGACACATGGATTATTTCAATAAGCTGGAATTTTCCAGTTAACGTTTTTATAATTTGTATGAGTATGCAATTTAAAAATTTGGTCCAAAGTACATTTTTATTTGAAAGGTCGTCTTTATGTGGATGAACAGCATCGAAATTTAGTGGAGTGTTTGTGTTTATGCTAATTGATACGGTATGTTTTTTTAAGTTTATAATGTTTTATGCGTAAATGTACAGAATTGTTATTTTCTAATCGTAGGTTTATAATTCACTGATACTGGGGAAGGTAGATGTGCTGATTAAAAATTAATGTGCAGTAATACGAAAATCCCTCTTCACAACGAATACTAAGTAGATCTTTTTGCAAGAACGATTTTATTCACAACAATACTACAGTAAATTGAACATCAAATGTTAACTTATAAACAGTAAATAGCTATTGCTAACTGCTAATTAACTACACGCTGTTGAATTAAGAATAGATGGCGCTTTTTTGTCCCACATCAAAATTTAAACATCTCTCCCTCATCTAGTTGTTTTGCTATAAGGAAAGATAATCGTGGCTTCTAAACATAGTTATTTTGAAACAAAAGCCGCCATCTTTAGGTGCGTAGATTTAGATAAAAGAATACCCATAAATTGACGTTATGATGAATTATGTAATAAATTATCGCTGTTAATTGCCATACATTATGAGAAAATAATGATGTTCGAAAATAATATACATGATGTTGACTACTGAATACGCGCATTTCAAGTTATTATTATTACGATAAGTAAGCACAGCAGGTAGCTGGGAGGGTCGGTATAACTCATTGCGCTAAAAAAGGTAAGAAAAAATGGGATATAAAGAAAGTTGGTTAAATACGCATAAATACCATAAAAACCAGTTATGCTGGCAATGCACACAAAATTTTATACATGATTAACGTATTGAATATTTAAAATGACTTATAACATTAGTTGTTTGAAAAATAATTAGATTTCTCATTTATGATAGTAGGCTGGTGTGTTACCATGAAAAGCAATACAAAAGCAGGCATGCGAATTGATAACTTCTTTGACGTTTTGGTTTAGTTAGTTTTAAACGCAATAACTGACATATTTCCAGAAATAAAATAAATGAAATTGAGGAATTTTACCACCTAGTTTTAATACGACTAATTCTAATAATTGCATTGTAAATAAATAAGATGACGGTTACCTCAAAGAAGTTTGGTTTTAATTATCATATTGTAATGTAATCTTGCATAATTTTATTTATAATAACATTTCTAAATTACCGTCAACCGTGGCTTAATGTATTACGACGACAACGACTGACCAAATGTCATATTCCGGTCACACATACACATGACAGTGGACTTTTTGAATTTTTGCAAGTAAGAAACTTGTAAAAGAGATGTGACATAACTTATGTTTAGTTAGGTTAATGTATGTTTATTGTTGAGTAGCAAATACAGTTACCTTGCCCTTAGGCGCCGCCTAATCTAAAAGGCAATCAGGTTGTGTGGGTGCTGGAATAACCGCTAAAGATGGTTCAGTCACCTTCCACGATTGGAGTTTTGCGTAATATTAGCGATGAACATAATAGAGATGGACGCGATGTCGATTCTTATCAAGATGTCGCACAACTCAGCAATTTACCTGCTAAAGGAGACGTAAATCAGACCAATGATGATTTCTAGGTAATTTAGTTGTCCGGGCGTAGGTTGAAACTGCTCACGAAGTAACTTTTCGTATTACTATTGAAGAAATGTTCTTCTGGTCAGTTCTGTTTCTTCGCATCAGAAAGGAGCGCAGATTGTTTGAAAATGAGAAGTGGTCATTACCACTAGTTGAGATAGATGCATGTCTTGCTCTTTGATATGTTAGGGGTGCTACTAAATCCATAGAAATAGATGTGGGCCTGCTACATTACATAGGTAGCGCATTAAATTTACAAAAACCGTAATGCTACGGAATCTCCATTAAAGCCGGAAGTCATTTCTTATTTAAATCGCGACATTTTAGATGTTAAGAAGTTATATAAAGTGACAAAAAGTGTTTTTTAAGAAAAAAGATTGAAAACCAGAAGTTAGAACCTGTTACTGTATGGTCACACTAGGTCAATTTGACAGTTTAAAAAATCATTTATTAGTGATTAGGGAATATAGTAAAACTTTAATGCAGTGTCCAACACCGCATTGTTCGTACTCAGTACGGCCAACAGAAAAAGAGACTTCTCCTGTACATACTCTACGTTTTGGTTGGGGATCGGCCTGGCAAAGTGGTTCATACCGTCATATCTCACATAACCAGAATCATATTTAGTAGCAAACTATTTTTGCTACTTGCTGGTCGAGCCGGCCTCGAAGGCGGATTTTTAGACTTTATACTATAAGTAGTCACAATTTTTCGTCGGAAATTTAAATTGGTTATGGGTCTACCAGAACATTTGTATGGGATCCAAGCATTTATGTATTGCAAAGTCTATTAACCAGTTGAGTATACACAAATACCATTCTTCCCTCGAATGATTATTCGGTATCGTGCTAAATCTTCATCCATCCTGTCTGTGCCAGCCACGTATTTGCTATACACGCCGACTACATGTGGACGTGGAACAATTTTTATTGTTTCCGAATATCGCTTTACGTTCTGAAGGAAGTTGATGCCATCGTTACGACCGCACTATCAATCCATATTGTTAGATTTATAACGTCTCCCTTGTCAATTTTTGAAACTATTTGACTTCAAATTTCTTTTGACATTGTTTTTTTATCAGCGACGGGAAAATGTTTCAGAATTCTGTTCTCTCTAATGCTCCCTATAAGAACATATCGGTCTTCTTTTAAATTTTCCAATAAACTAAATCCAGTAAACAGAACTGTGCATATTTGGTAAGGAAGTTTTGTTACGGGTAGACTGTCCAACGTGGGCCCAAATGGAAATGCATCTTCATAGACATTATTGGAATTAGGATTTCTACCTTGATATATGTCAAAAATGAGGCGCAATATCTTTTGCGCAAAACGAATTGGTTTGCCCCAATAAATTCTTTACAATGGTGGCTCTCATAATACTTTACCACTGATTGGGAGTACTTCACGTTTTCAGTTGGCTGATAATATTTCAAAAATGAAGTTTGTGGTTTGTGAACTGCTAACTATGGGTCTTAGGTTCCATATTTTGTCCTTAGTATTTAGTTTGCAGTTGTTCTCGCAATGTAAGAAACGCGTTATCTGGATAAATCTATCTCGCCGGATAATGTAACCTTTTTCCGGGAAGTATACTACATCTTGATACAATTAGGAACCCAATGAAACGTTTTAAATCGTCTAGAGTGACTTGGGGGTCAGAACAGTTTAAAAAAGGCATATTTTCTCGTTTCATCCATAACATGATTTAACATTTCGTTATCAAAAAAAAGGCTCAAATAGGTTTGTCTTTAAATTGCGAGTAGTCAGGTTGAGGAAAAGTTGAGAATTTTTCAAAATCACCGTCCATCCATGTTCTATTAATGTATTTGTTCCCTTTCAATGATTTAAAAAATGACTAGCACCCATTTCAATATCATCTTCCAAAATTGATTCGTCCAACTTATCAGCCTCTCCGTTATGATTTTGATTCTTCAGAAGATGATTTATCGTCATTTGACTAACGTTTTTCTGCAGCAGCTAATGATTTTCGTCTAGACAAATTATCCACCAGTCCGTCTTCGTCTTCATCTATTAAATCTTCGTACGATAATACATTAGGATCGGTAAATGGATATGTAAATATCTCTTACATATTGTTGGTCTACTCAGTTCAGTTTATTAGAATGTTTAGGTACTTTAACAATATAGATACAATACGTATTACTATATAATGTAATATGCAATAAAATAAAATAAGCAATAATATGTTTAGTAGTGTTGGTGGTGCGCTGTTCAGGATTCCTCAGAATTAAACAAAGTATCGATACTGTATACGTAAGTAGGACACCAGTCTTCGCTCCGAACCTTTGTATGATTTCCTCTAAACCGTAAGTGAGGATCACTTACACAGGTTCACGCAGTTTTAGCCTGAGCGTTCGTCATGGATGATATCCAGCGCGAAAAACCTCTCCTACAAAAATAACCTCATTAGCTCACCTATCAACCGAGTGTAGCATATAGTCGCGGGCGAATTCTAATGTGTATAACGTAACGCCTAATAATTAAAGTTAATTTGTTGCTAATCATTGGTTATCTACTTACTCAAACTTCGGTTCCAAATTTTTATGGCTGTCGATAATGGATCCAAATGCACTTTACATGCTTATTTCTGCTAATGAGCATCTCGGTGACTGTAATAAAAAAGCATATAGCACCTTTTTTCATTAGAGAAAGAGACATTACTTATGATCATTTCTTCATCTTACCTTACAGTAGTATAAAATGTGAAAACCAACCAAAGAGATTTTCGTGGTGCAGTAATAAATTCTCGGCAGGAAGTGCCGGATGGTCTGCTCATACTTCTTGTAGTATTCATAATCAGCAGGCATTAATGCTTGGGTTATCCACAATAATTACCAACTTGAGGACAGCAACATGAACCGTAATCTTGATTGTTATCATTCATCGTTAATATACTTATGTCATGTGTTTAATTGCATATTTTTGTTACAGATTTAGACGTTTCGATAACAACATTACAAATGCCGCAATAAAAAAAACTAATTTAATAAAATTTAAAAGTATAATGCAAGTTGTGAAAAACTTGAATTTGAAAATGGTAAACGCATTCACTTCTAGAAATTTGACATATCAATTAACTAATCATGATTAGAAATGTAACAAAGGAATAACTTTCCGTTGCTTCTTCCAGACTGTAATTACTATGGTACATTAAAAACAGAATGTGTGCATTTAATTTAAACTACATATTTTAAATCGGTAAATGCTGTCATATCTTAATATAATTAATTGGCAAGCCACTTACCTCGATGTCTAGGAAAAACGGAGATATCACATTTTTTTTTTTAATTTCAAGCTACCAAAATCTATTTAATCGGGGATTTTCTGTTTACTGTTGAATCTATTTGGATGTTTATATATCTGATAGCTATTTGTTTAGTGCAAACATGTGCAGGTTTGCTACAAACTGGTATCGGTTTGCCCTGGACAAGTACGTGTGTATTTAAATCGGATATCAGTACTACAACGAATATCGGTTTACTACAAACGTATTCATTTTAAATTTAGGAAATCATAGACTGACCTCTAGTTCATTTCAACCCCGTTTTGTTTTAGTATGTGGCGATGCACTTTCATAAAAGGTGGGGGTCAAACTGGCTTACTCCAAACGGGTATCAGTTTCACACGGGTACCACAAACGGATGTCTATTTACTACAAACAAGTACGCTAGTACCGCGTAAATAAAACACAATGATTAGTTTATACCTTTATTTACAAGATATATTTTTTATTTTATTTAAGTTTTATTGCACAAAGTTACAAGCAAAATACAGCTATTTCTATATTTCTATTTGATATATGCTTTATCTTATATAGCCTAATTTCGATTTAATAACTGAAATCTATATCAGTATCCTCTATCTTATTTTCGAGCCAATAATTAGGTATGTACAAAGTCTGTGCCGAATTGACGCATGCAATGAGCTCAATGCTTTTAAACACCAGTTCTGCTCCTCCAGTAATTTGATCTCTTCATTTGGTATGTCTTTACGTTTTGGATCGAAGTAGTACTCAACAGCTCCCTCTCCATTTGTGCAAAAGTGAATTTTGCATGTTTTTCCACAAATCTGGGTAAAACCCCATCTTTTCTGTATTACCAAATGGTTTTTACTCTAATTTGTTACCCTATGGGTCAAATGTTTTAAAAAAAGGGGTTTCTTAGGTAGAGAAATTGTATCCTAACCATCGCTCTGTATTACAATACATTGATGTTCCTTAGGATTTACTTTTTACCAAAGGCAGTTTAAATACGTTTCTGTGGTAACCTTTTACAATATATACATCGTCCCTATATTATTTTCCTCCGTGTGCTCTTACATATCTTCCATTAGTGTTTACAGTAAACTCAAAAACATTAAGCACTCTAATTGTATCGAAGATCTTGCAGTGTGCTTGAAAGTGGTTTACTTACCTGTCTGTTAATTGTGTCGGCTCGCTATTACTCCCTTTTCTTTAGATCGACATCTTCACCTTCAGCTATTGTTTTTTTAATGCACAATGCATCCAATAAAGAGACCAATTCTGTTTCTTTTAATGGTTTTGGCATGAACCTAGGTTAGTTACGTTAGCTCGATTTTGTAAAACTTGAGGAATACGATTACTTGTAGAGACTAATCTTGCCTTCTGGCAGTGTAAATAAAATGCTTATAATTTTTGATATTTTTTTTTATCTGTTTTATTGTCATCTTTCTACAAGCGTGCACTGTGATTTTGGTTCTGGAATCTTCTACAATCTCTACACAATTAATAGACATATAGTTAAAACTAGATTCCGAAATTACACATTTTTTTTAATCTGTTTTTGTTATTTTCTGGTAGATATTATTACACGCCTGTTAACTATCTCGTGTCCTTGTTCGACCAAACTATAAAACGCAATGCAACAGTTGTTTTGTGGACTAGCCAGTAGTTCTGGCCACATACTTGCGAGAGGACTAGAATACGTTGGAGCTTGACTACAGTAAAGTTAGCTTCATTACAATAGACACAAACAGTCTTCCAAAGTGTTGTAGATAGTAGCTGTTTCATAAAAATGTTCAATACAGTAGATTCTGATGATACCATGTTCTTTTCTGGAAGTACAGTAAAATGTTTGTTGTGATCTCGTATCCGGACAATTGATAAAACCTATAATACCGTTACCGATATTCTAATTGACATTCAGACTTGTCAATTGACAAAAAAAATTATTGTATATTTTAATTTTTGCATTAGATGTTTACCAGGCTAAATATTTTTATCAACGGTGTTGTTATTGTCCAAGATTACATTACAGTTGTGATTATAATCTCCTTAGTAACAAAAATTAAAATTGTTATATAATTGCCCTTTTTTGTTTTATTAAAGTTTCAACCAGTATCTTGGGTAATATCTTAACCCATTAAGTAGCAATCTTACCCTTTTAGTTCGTTTAGCAGTTTTTGTCGCTCAACCAGTAAATTTTCCAATTAAAAATCGGCTATTTTTATTGTAAATATTTTCTAAGGACCCTTTTCCAATTATGCCTTTAGCCATTTGATTACTTCTTTCTGGTAACAAAGGCAATTTAGCCCTAACACCATGTTTTGTAGATACAAATTGTATTGTCGCAAAATGGATCTGTGGTCGTGTTACGGTACAAACTGGCAGTAAAATGAGATAACAGGTAAACTTGACCTTTGTTCGACGAGCCAGCAGCTGAGATGGATTCAGTGCACTAAATTTGCGCACAATAGGATAGTTTATCATATATGAGTACAAATAGGGGTTGAAACGACATAAAACCGGAAAAGGGCGCCAGAGTATTTCAAATATCACGGAAGGCGTTGAAATGCCTAATTACGTCAGTTCACAGCTTGCTCAAATTACTCAAATAGCTGGTTTACCAAAACGTAATCTTCGCAGATGGCACTGGGATCAGTAGATCTCACCAACCTGAAAGCCTTCAACAATATTTGCACGATTAACTAATATTACTGCGTGCCGTAAAAATCAATCATTAATTTGATAAACAAAACAATAATCTATTGTTACGTTACATTCAACCACTTTAAAAATAAATTCCACAAATCGCAATTAATTATGCTCAAGTCATAAAAGAAGATAATGCAGTGATTCAGCGGCCTCTAAATGCTACGATATAATTAAATAATCAGTTGAAAAGCTTTCGGCCGTAATTGTTTCATTTAGACTGAACACAATGTAATGACGTTAATTCAATTAGCGAATTCAAAAAAATAAACACTAAATATGTGTGTCGTCAGATGCTGTGTAATATAATAATAGGTTCAAATAAAGGAAAACAAGTCCAATAACCTAAAAATATGTAATTTAAATAAATAATAAAACATTGGATACAATATTGTTTTCTATGCGAGTTGCATCACCTGGTTTATCTAAAATAATCTGTGACCCTAGATAGCATCCTTAACGACCTTTTACTAGAATTACTCTAATTTCTATATACAAAAATAACCAATATGGAACACTCAAATAAATTTAGATTATTATATAAATGAATCAATTGTCATAAAAATTTAAACGATAAAATAATCAGTTAATCATCAAAAGAACAGTGCGTTCATACGTTTGTACATACAGATAACATAATAATGAAGTACACACAAGAATTTGTTTAATTTTGTCAACCACAACAATAAAAAAAGCCACAAACGTTACCTTACTTGGGGAAGCTCTTTTATTACACAGACACATATGATAGCCTCAGAGGGTGGCCTCGACGATATGATTCAGGCTGGGTCGATACTCGCAACTTCCAGTATCATTCGGCCAGTGACTGCTTCCGTTTTCAGCTCGCGTTTTGATCCAAATTTCAATTGATCGTGTGTACACTAGTATTTACATGAACAAGAAATTCGTTCACTTTATTTTACTTTATTATAGCTCTACTTGTTAGCCTTCATTCTTCGTTAACTATGCACTAAAATCTGGTTTATTTACAGCGCGTATATTACTATCTTTACTCTAATAATGTACTGAATAATCCTTAATGTTTTTAAATTACGAAAAGCATTTTTTTATGTAAAGCAGATTATTTCTTACCGGCGAACTATGAACTGTACGTTTCAAACTTTGGAACGAACGTTGGATTTTTCCGCAAAAACCGAAGACCTCTGAAAATGACGAAAGCACCTGGTAACTTTAAACACTAAACGCTTTTCTGGATTCCTACAAGTCCCTGTGAAACAACTGAACGTAGCGGTAAAGTAGCCTCGTAAAGGTTGAACAATTATATGATCCCTTAAATGGGCTGTGAGGGGATGAGAACCCTCAGACGGTAGTTCCTTTGACATGGACCTCGGTCAACGTAGTTCCGCGGTAATCACTACGCCACCGTAACTAAAAATGAGGATTTTTACTTATTGTGTATTAATTAAGTAGATAAAAAAAACATACGTCTCAGAAGTGTTAACTAAGAACATAAGCAATTAATCCAATAGATAGTTATCCACGAATAATGTATATTGGTTATTCCATAATTAAACAAATTTTGTTAGATGTAATGTATATTATTCACCACTTACAATTTAAAAGGTCACTGTTCAATTTACAGTCTGAAGAAATATTTAAATATACGAAACGCAACTGTGAATGAACATTATTCCGTTACTAGTCTTCAGTTCCACCGGAATTAATTAATTAAAAAAATATGGCCAAAATTTTAAGTACGTGCGTATTATTTTTCTAGAGTTATCGCGGATACTAATATAGATACACACTCGTGCACGCACGCACTCACCCACTCAACCAACCAACCAACCCGCTCACCCATCCACCCTCCCAACAGACGAAGCAACCTATCAAACAACTAGACACGTTTGCCTACCCACCCACACACGCACACGCACACGAACACGTACACGCACACGCACACGCACACGCACACGCACACGCACATGGACACGCACACGCACACGCACACGCACACGCACACGCGCACGCACACGCACACGCACACGCACATGGACACGCACACGCACACGCACACGCACACGCACACGCACACATTCATTTAAGCTGTAAACGCTAATTGGAAACACACATTGAAAATAATAATACCTGGAATTAATTTGGAAGCATGATCGGTTATTTGCTTCTTGTTACTGGGTAACAAAAATAATAGAAAAGGTAAGGTAGATTTCTGACTGGTGTAAATTTATTTCAGGATAATCCCCTCCTCAGGATATTAAAGTTCAGATTAGTTAATTTAAGATTGAGGAAACCAAGTGGAATCCCTACCTTTAGTTGGTTAATAATTACGGTTTATTATTTAGACAGTTGTTTGATTTAAATTTGACAATGAAGGCTTATCACACTGTCACTTAGGAACATGTCGTAGATGTTTAATTCTAAACGCTAAATAACACGATGTTAAACTTATGTAACCCTTGTTCTTATTGATTGATTGATCGATTGTTGGTTTACTTTTCGTAATCCCTAATTATAATAGCCATTGAGACTTAACTTTAAAATCATTATAGACCCGTTCATTTTATAGATATCCTGCCTATTTGCTTATGGTATAAATTACAAAGGGTAATTGAAGTATTTATTTTGTGTTTGTGTGTTTAATACGGACTGGTGTATAATTGACAAGTTCATTCATTCAAATTGTTATTTTGAAGCTCAGCGTACTTGTTTGCTTTTATTGCCTTAATTTATTCTTAGGTATACCGTAGTCAGTGGTAGGTAACTTTTTTTTGTAGCTATTTGTAACCCTGTTTCTTGAGGTGTCAGCAGGAACTCTTAGATTCGTTGGGCCTTTATGTTGTACGCTTCTAGCGCCCTTTTATCCTTGTGGTTCTATTTAACTGACCCCCGACTCAACCGACGAGCTGCAGGCAACGAATCGTGTTACCATCTAGAAGTTACCTTTCTTTAACTATTAATTACCCTTTTAGATAAAGGACGAGTTGGAATATGAATTATCATATAGAGGAATCGATACCGCTACTGTCGAAGAAATGAGGCGTAGTTTATCATCTGTTATACGATTAGAAAGGTCAGGAGATTATGATGTTATTTCTAATAAATTAGTAATCATTGAAACCGCGATAGATCAATTCTCTGACGTACCCTCTATTAATGAATTACAAAAATACAGCACTAAACTGGCACATGTACTAAATAGGATAAATTACATGGAAATAAACAGCGAGAATGAAGTTAAAAGTCCTTTCAAGCAATTAGGGAATATTTAATTACGGCACCTCTACTTACATGTCCTGACTTCAATCGTCTTTTCTGTTTGTAAACTGATGCTTCTGTATTTCGGATAAGTGCAGTTCTAACCCAAACCTTTAATGGGGAAGATGTTATTCAGTATCTTTTTCGAACTCTTACGCGACAGGAAAGAAATTACAGCACCACCTAACGTCAATATTTGACCATGATTTGGGCCATTGAAAAATTCTGACATTATCTAGAGGGAACACATTTTCAAGTGATCACCGATTACCATTCTTTATTGTGGCTTCACCGTCTCAGAGATGCCCAAGGACGTCTTGCTAGATGGTCCGTGTGACTTCAACCTTAAGATTTCGAATCAGTTCAGGATCATGTTGTCCTGGATCTTTTTTTTTTTTTTGTTTTTCGGCAACCCAACACTGTGATGCTGTTCTAAACACAATTGATGCAGTTGACGACAAATAGTATAAAGGTGTCAAATATAACGCAACGAATTTCCACATTGGCGAATAGAACACGATGTTTTGTATGAATCTATAAAATTGATTCATTCACAAATAATTAATTTATAATTGTAATTGTCACACCTGTTTTGAGCGTAAACCCGAGCAAATGTGTGCTCCTGGCTTAATGGGAGATCGTCCTGACCTAAAACTTCCTTGGCAGATAATCAGTTTAAATTTTATAGGACTGTTGCCTAGATCAACAAGAGGCCATGTTTATGTCTTGGTTGTGTTAGATTATTTCAACAAATATGTCGTTACCTTCCTATTACGAACGGCTACTCCCTCCGCTCTTGTCAAATGTGTCGAGGAAAAAATTTTTCATGTTTTTGGTACACCTCAGTTAATTATTTGTGACAACGGGTCTCAGATGATATCTGCTGAGTTTCAATCATTAGCTAAAAAATTATCAAACAAAGATATCTTTTACCGCATTATATTATCCTAGTGCTAATCCCGCTAAAAGAGTAAATCGTGTGATCAAAACCATGCTGTTTTGTCATACTAAAACCAATCATAAGAAGTGGTGTATGAATCTTTCTGCGATAACTAACGCCATGAATACATCACGTAACGAAGTTACGGAATTTACCCCGTATTTCGCTAACTATGGTCGCGAACATATACTCTACGATAAACGTTTTACGGATCGCATTATTGATATTGACCCTACATTCCAAGATAAACAAGAATACTTTAAACAAATGTATCTGCAAATAACTAATCGGTAGAAGGCAGCGATGATAAGAGTAAAGGTCGTTACAATCTGTGTCGTAGGCATGTGAAGTACGGTATTGGTCAAAAGTATATCGGACCTATTGTGCTAAAACGTAAAGCCGGCTATTGTAATGATGAGCATTAGACTGACGACAGTTTATCTAGAGAAATTTGACATGTACAAGACCTCAAACCTTTTCATATGACAATGATTAAATTTATAGCCGCCCTTTTGTTTTTGATTTTCGTTATTGACGTTTTAGCTTATTTTCTAGTTCATGACAGTCGGAAGACCTATTTCTTTTCATGTTACATTGTTTTACGTTACAAATAGAATCTTCCTCCTGCCGGAGAAGAGGGAGAGTTTGTAACGGTTCTTTTTTTTCCTTGATAATTTATAATTTAGTGTTGTGAGAAAATTCTTTTAAGAATGAAGTCAATCGTTACTATTTCATTTAATCTATAAACGCTAATTGGTAATACACATTGAAAATAGTAATACCTGAATTAATTTGAAAAAATGATCAGCCACTTGATTCTTGTTGCTGGGTAACAAAAATAAGAGAAAAAAAATAAGAAAAGAAATAAAATCGGTCTTTTGTATTATTCCGTCAATTTCTGAATTTTTGGAAGTTACTTTCAAACTCTAAGCAGAGGATCAATCAGAAGTTGACAATTAACAAACTAAATATTATCTATAGACTTTATAACTCACAAAATCTATTATGACTGATTTACTGGACCCGTTTCGGGACTACAAACTTCCCATCATCAGCAGTCACTAATTATACACATCTATGATGGAAAGTTTGTAGTCCCGAAACCGGTTTATTAAATCAGTTATAATAGATTTTGTGAGTTATAAAGTCTTTTCCTTTCATAATATTTATTCAATATACTCTATTGATAAATTAGGAAACTATTCATATACGTTTATCTTGTTCGAGTTGGTAAGTTTATTACGCATATGCGGAATTGCGGAATCTTAAATGAAAGGCGTTTTGGAATTTTTTTGTATCTATTAATTCCGAAATGTCATTTATTTCAGCTATATTTCTGTGATTTTGACCTTGGAGCTTCGTTTGTTATTGTGTTTTTGTTTTGGGATTCTCATCTTGTTTCAGTGTTGCTTCAACGGAAAGTGTGGGGATTACAAGCGAGATCGTAAATGGTGATGGCCCGCTTATGGTATATTTCTGACTCTGGTATAAATTTATTCCAGGATAACCGCTTCATCAGGACAATAAAGGTCAGATTAGTTTGCACATCCAGTGCGAAGGCAAAGGTGAAGCCCTTTTATTCATGATTCACGTTGGTTAATAATTACGGTTTATTATTTAGATAGTTGTTAGGTTTAAAGTGAAGGCTTGTTCACACTGTCACGTATCGTGGATATTTAATTCTAAATCCTAAAGAACACCCGTAATTCTTGTTCTTATGGAGAGTAAGAGAGTAAGAATAGTTTTATAGTTTAAAATGAGCAATATTAATAAAAACATGAATGACAGTAGCAATGTAGATTTTCTTGACATCCCACAAGGAATCATCGTACTGGCAAATGATGAATCACTTTTAAATTTAATATTTGACAAATCGCGCTAACCGCTCGAAATATGATTGTACATATGACAAAACGCGTAAATACAAATTTTAGGGATGCAGTGTATACAAATTTGTTCTTGTCATCACGCTGCAGAGGTCGCTTGTATATACAGCTCGTCTGAATATACTAACGAGACCTTGTGTAGCCCAAGTAGTGGCAGCTATGTTCGGACTCTTTAAGGGCTACTTCGTATATACCAAATGAGTCCGAATTTGAAACATCTATTTATTTGCTAATTATTAAAAAACGCCCACCGGATGCAGTAAACAAAAATAAATATAAGATTTGTTTTAAGAAAGAAGTGTCCAATAATTAAACTATTGAAATGTAAATTGTTAGTTTAAACTATTCTTTTGTAATTGTGACATGCAATAAAATTTAGATAACAATCAGTTTGAAACCAGTTAGTATAGAAATAATGTAAGTATATTGAAAATTCCACATAATCAAGTTAAAGATATTTCTCTACCTGCGTAAGACGATTAAACAAGTGACCTTTGTCGAATGCTTAAATTATTTCGATTGGGGGAATACTTAATTATTCACAAAACTAATACAAAAAATAGGAAATTAGTATCAGATTTTTAGGATTATTTTGTTCAGTTTGAAGTGTAGAAAAACAAACAATTTTAACTTTTAAACTAATTCCTACTTTGTATCTTCACTTACATGTGAGATAAGTTCCACGTAAATGCTACTTATTGTATTCTAGTTGTCAAGCTTTCAATTTTAACGCTAAATTCAATTCTTAAAATTAAGTTCTGCGTGAATTACTAATAGTGTATGTACCCAATAATTTTTAACCTATAGGTTAAAATAATGTGTGATTTATGTTCAATTAGCTTTAACAATAAACACAGCACATAAATGGCTATCATTAGCTTAATTTTAATAAACAATCTCTTATTCACGAACATTATATATTATTGTAACACCTGTGTAGGTATAACATGTAAAACTATCTACTACAAATTACTATTTTTGTTGTTGAAGGTTACAAATTTATAAGTATTTGCACTAAACTCAACGCTACATTTACAATTAATGTTACACGCGGTTTCGTCAACTACTTGGCCTGGTATTGTTAACGCAGAGTTTATTTAAACTTGTATTAAATAATATTACAACCTAAACATAAACATTTACCCAATTTTACAGTGTCTAAAAATCCCCCCTTTTAATTAAAATTTTCTGATCCATAATGTGTAAAGTCGGTTTATATTTAAAATATTCTTGTTATGGTTCTACACGAGTAAATTCATATTTTGTAACAATTCCTTGGAATATTCTAAAAACATTTTTAATTTTTTATAGAACATTCGAGTACAGTCCTGGTTTTAAGACGATTTTTAAAAATTGAAGTGCATTGGATTATATAAGCACCCATTCGTCTATTTGTCGAATATGAAGTTTCCACTCGTAGTACATCAGATAATGTCGGATGTCACTCTTAATTAAGCCGACCCAGTATTTTATCCCTACAAATACTGAAATTGTAACAAATGAGGTCTCCATAGTTCTAAAAGAAATTTGGAACTCGAATGGTTAAAAACGGCCGATACGTTCCATTACCCTCCATTTCCCTTCAACCCTTAATTTCTCGCCGCTACAAAAAATGCCACAAACCGCCCTGTGGTATCCACCCTTGTTCAATAAGGATCTTTTTAAACCGTTTCTTCTTTCAAGTCAGTCAACCTTGATTCATATATAAAAATTATTAAAACCGTGATAGCCTTAGTTTTCATAATAGTATTGCGAAATTGTTGAAAACAAGACGAATACTCATTTTTCGGTTACTGTTCTATAAATATAATTAATCCACCTAATAACTTTTAAAATGTCAAAAGTATAAGGTAACGTACAAGTAATTTATGGGCTAGAGCGGTAAGCTAAACCTTACTTCAGGTCTCTAGTTTTAGTTGAACACTCAATGCTGTTTTTTCATTTTTTTAATTCCCTTCACTTTACTTTAAAAACTACCTTACAAACTCATTTATTGATATTTACATTATGTTGAATGTGAAATCAGATTTATTGTGTAGAACTCTGTACTGCGACAGACTGCAGCTGTTCCTTTTATGGGCATTTGCTTCAGTGTATTGTTTTTCCTGAATTTTTTCGCTATGTCAATTTAAAAGAGATTTAATTTTTCACATATCCATGGGCAATTAACACTCACCGTGATACTTAAATGTGTTAATATGATTCCCGGTGGGCGCCTGAAGAGTTGCCGAAGTGCAAAGCATGCTATGGCCAGTACATAAGTCTTCATCTATAAGACACATGTAGTCAAATCTTCGTGCTCGGTATCGAGTATCAATATATGTATAAAATAATTGCCTTTGTATACAATATTTATAATCTTGAAATAGGTTAATTTATCGTAAAGGCAAGCACCGGTAATTCTAGTATCAGCGTACTCTACGAAACGCCAAATAAGTAACTAAAAGCGAGAATATTAAGTTAAATTGCTGCCCTTGACATCAGAGTTCTCTAGGCTTCTTGGGTTTGAACGTTCCAATTTTCAAACCCTTGAAATTAATTTTTATACTATATTTGAAACTTCTCTGGAACAAACCTAAAACCAACTTTTTTGACATCCACTAAATCAACTAATGCATAAATTTCATACATTTTTATTATTTTGCTAGAGATGAATGATAGGAAAGCGTTGGATAACAACTTTTAAACTATACGTGAGTTATTATGTATAAATCACTTATAAAAATTAGCCTATTTATTCAAAATGTTCACAAGCTAAATTTTTTAGTAAGATACTTGTAACATTGCTTATTTATATAATAAACTTCGAAACCGGATTGGTATTCAATTGGTCAATTTTTTGTGCAATTACCATTAGTATAAAAAGTATAAGTTTATATTGTTGTTCTATTCAGTAGTATTAATCCAAAAATTAAATATAAAGTTATTAACACCGCATACGGAAAGGTTAAATAATCATATTTAATATAGCTTCTTGTCCGTGTTCATTATGTAGAAAAAATTAACTATCACTAATGTTCCGGTTTATTTTTAAATTACCATTATTTTATACATAATTAGTGCAAAATAACAAAAACGTAGCATAGTACATGTAACATTCAATTTTAATTTTAACGACTAAATGATATACTATTTAAAAGCTTTACGGTAATGACAACGCATTTTACTTATTATAATGAATAATGGGTTTAAGTTAAAAAAATGAATGGAGCTTTTGTGTTAAAATAAAGTGTATAATATATATATATATATATATATATATATATATATATATATATATATATATATATATATATATTTAACTACTTTACAACATTTTCGTGTCTGCCTTCAATATTTTCAGGCATGTCATGGTAAATTTTTGAATTAAGATAGCCCCACAAAAAATAATCGGGTGGACTAGGGTCGGGAGATCTTACAGACCACTTTATGGTTACGTTCCGGCAAATCCACCTATCTGGAAAGCACTCCTCTAAATATCGTCGAACATTACGTGCAAAATGTGGCCGAGCCCTATCCTGTTGAAACCAAACAGTGTTGTCCGGTATATTCGGATTTTTATTATTTGGAACAATAATAGCAAGTTCAATCATATCATTTTGTAGAAATCCTTACTATCTGTTTCCAGATAACTAGTCCAAAAAGTAAATTACTTTTAGCACTAGTGCAAAAGAGTTAAACTTTTGGCGCAGTAGAAACTTTTTGTGCCATCGCACAAAAATTGTTTCTTTTTTACATTTCATTCATAAAAACCGTTAGCATGAACGGATTATCAAAATTTTAAACATGTTGAATGCAGAATCCCTAGAGCTATTCAGAGTGCATTTCAAAATTGTGAACCCCTTTTTTATATAAAAGGTATTTTACTTGTTTATTATTTAATAGCTTGTGCTGTGCCCGGCGATAGCTAGTGTCAAAAATGAGAGCGGGTTCATAGATTGATTGACAACTATAAGATCAACACACAACAACCCAATTTATTTCCTAGAAAAGTATAATTCTAAATAGTCTAGTTAAGCTACGATAATTCACTTAAAACTAATAACATATTTTGCCAAACATAAATTTTATTACACAGATAATGTATTTATTTTGGCTTCCGGATTACCATATAACCAACCACAAAAGAATCTGTCCACTAGGTACTTCCTTTTCGGAATGGGGATCGGGTCGCTGTTGAAGGCTCTGCGAGTCAGCATCTGTGGGTTATTAATTATGGTGCGTACCGGGTTCGCTGTAAAATGTCAATTTCCTTTTGGCTAACTTTACGTAACTATGATACAATATGAAATCATGCCAAATAATAATTTAAGTGAAAGTTTTAAATTAAAATAAAAAAGAAATCAAAAACGTTCAAGTCCCTTTTTAATCATTTTTGTGTGAATTATAGAAATTTGCATATTAATATTCAGGATAGGGCTCAATTAAATATCGGGACATGAGATGGTGGGTTTCTCATGTAGTAATCGTCTGGAATACGGGTCTCGGACGGTGGCAAACTTGATAATTTTACGGGAAGCATGTTTCAGGACATCTTCCCACCATATTTTGTCTTTAATATCTATTGTTTACTGAGGGCTTTCGCACCAGAGCAGTGTTAGTGTAATTATTTTCTGCGGGCTTTAGGACCAGATAAGTGTTAGTGTTTGTGTAAGGTTGTGTTTACAGACAAGATTGCTAATGATCTACCACTGGCAGAAAAGAAATCTTTATCTCTGGACACTGAATGTAGCTATTTTTAGTATAAAAAAAAAGAAATAAGATTTATATTTATTTGAATATTTAATAATGCAATTGGTTTAAGTGCGTGTGTTGTTTAGTGGGGTGTAGCGTGCTTAGTGTGATTATTCGATTCGTTGTCCGGTTTCATGCTGGGTCGTCATCGAATATACGGGGGGCGGTAGCGAGGAGAGCATGTGGGATGTTGTCTAGGGATTCTTCTATCTCCTCGGGGAGGCCGTCAAGGAGTTGTGTAAGGATGGGGGGATGCTTAAATCTTAATTTAGGTTTCCTTTCGTGGGAATTGGTGGAAACGGTAGTTGTAGGGCGTGGTAAGGATCTCTTTGGTCGGAATAGGTGCGCCGAAGGTTCTTTTATGTGCAAAGTATTTCTGTAGTGTTTGAATTCTGTGTGTGATGGTTGCTATGTTTGCGTGTTGTGTTGTGGGGTGGCTAGGGTACTTGAGAATTGACCTGTGTATGCGCTTGAGTATTCGGCGTTCACAGGAAGCAGTAGAGGAAGGGTGATTGGAGTTTATGTTGATGTATATGAGTACTTGAGAATGCATAACTGGGCGAATATATGTTTTGTAGTGTTTTGGGGTGGTAACTTCTGATTCTACCCCGGAGGGCGCCCAGTAGGTTTGCGGGGTTTCTTATTCTGTTAAGTTCTTTGTACATCTGGGAGACAATTGAGGGTTCTAGTAAAGAGGATTCTTAGGTAGGTGACTTCTTGTTGGAGTGGGAGTCTTTCTTTGTTTATGGTGAGGGAAACGTTCCTGGAGGCAATGTTTGGGAACTTATCTTCGGTGTAATTCGGATGTCGGACGAGGATTGTTTGGGTTTTGGTGGGATTGACGGAGACTCTGTAAAGGGACGCCGTCAGATATCCCAATTTTTTACTATTATTAATTAGTCTCCTAAAGTTTATTAGCAAGACGCCGTCCTTTATCAAGATTTTCCTATCATGATTAATTATTTGCTAAGTAAAATACCAGTACTGATATAATATTCACGGAATTTATTAAGATAAAGTGACTCGCTAAATGCACAGGTGCAAGCAATTATAAAAATTCGTAGAAGTTTTAGTAAAAGTTAAACATATTTCATAACGTTGCAGAAAATTGCACAATAATTAATCATGCATTCTCCCTCCAGACGTAAATCCCAAAAACGTTTAAAAGTTTGTATACGTCAGAGCATCTTCCGCCAATACTGGCCTACGGAATCTTACCACCAAAGTTTCGTAACCACCCTCGCGAATTCTTTATAAAAACGCGGCACGCGCTGCTTTTATGGACTCTTTTTTATCAATCTTTTATCAATCTCGCGCTACCAGAAGAATCCGAATAGAAATCGTGTGCTCTATCGTCGCGTTCGCGTCGACTACTACCGTTTAAAACCACCAACCTGTAACCGCCGTCCGAAGTAGAAAACCCGACACCGCGACTTGATAGCATCACCGAAGTCAAAGAGTTAGAGTTGCAGAGATCTAACGTTGAACGCACGTATGTACACCTGGTGATAGGGATATGCAGGGTTGTAAGCCCGACATACTCTTTCATTACTACACACCTACACTGTGGAGTTTGAAGGTAGTTGCCCGATATTCCATTGACCGCCGGAGATTCTTTTGTTTAGTTTAACGGGTGGTTGCCCAGATTGCTAATAAAGGAGACACACACACCTACACTGTGGAGTTTGAAGGGTAGTTTCCCGACGTTCGATTGACCGCCGGAGATCCTTTTTGTTTAGTTTAACGAGTGGTTGCCCAGATTGCTAGCAAAAGAGACCCACACACAAATTTACACTAACACTAACACTAAAAACACCTCGACAAACGTACCAGCAACCGTAGAGTACCTGTAACTAAAACCTCGTCGGAAGATTGAGCTGAACACCTAGTTAACGCCGTTAATCCTGTAGTATAGAAACGTAACCGTAAAAACTAGACGTGTTCGTCAGTATTAAATTTGTCGCCTGTAATAAAACCGCCGCCGCCACCACCGAGAAACGTAAGTTGCACCGTTTGCAATTAATTAGATTGTTACCTGTAAACCAGACATTATCCGATAATATATTTCGTGTTAAATAATTCAAATCATTATTGTTAGACGCGAAAAATTCACTTTAGTAGAAAACGAAGGTTTTATATTTTAAAATCGGCCAACATAACAAAAGTATTTTTTATTTAAATAGAAACCTGTGTACTAAAGTAATTAATATAGGAACAGAAACAAATAATCCGCAGCTACCGTATAGAAGCTACCTTCAAAACGGAAAGCTTTCATTTATTTAAAAGGGAAAAATTGAATTTAAACGTGAATGAGTTTATTTTCATAAGAAAAGCAGGTATAAAATTAGATTACTTTTATACATTTGAGAACCGACCGCTTTAAAATATCGATTATTTCTTTAAAGGCAGAGCATTGAACTCGGTGTTTTATCGCACACGTGATTATAACAGGGTTATCTTGCTACCAACTTCTGTAGTTTACACAGGGACGCATTCAGGTAAAATTATTTATTTTATTTCGGCAGTTAAACAATATAAATTGAAACCAGTCAAAGGACCTAAATTAAAAGTCAAAACCCAACCCTTCTATTAATGTTACATTGCAGAAACTCCAGAGGACCACCTAACCCTCCGTCCCAGGACCAGCCAGGAAGGGAAGAACCACAGAAAAATATATTTTGTATTTATACCTTAGAAGTAGTTTACAGTAACGGAATTAGTTTTATAAAAAGATAATAGGGAATAAATGTATATAAACTTTTTTTATCTATTTGTTCAAAGTGTTGAGAGCCTGAATAACGAACCCCGATCCTTATTTTGCAAGTACAAAATTCCGACTGAGCTAAAAGGGCAAACTGAAAATTATTCATTAGTAGTAATACACTTAACAGTAAACCTCCATTTCCGTCACGAGGAAAGATGGACGGTACACCGGTTCGTCCGGTTGGAGAGGTTCCGAAGGGTTTTGGGTATGAGGAGGGAGGCCGTCTCGTTGTTCCGATTAACCGTTCCGCAAACTGCGCAACGACTACTCCGAGTTGTGACTTCTGGAATGCCGGATGCGAAGATAAGATAGAAGATAGGGGCTAAGGCAGAACCCTGTGGTACGTCTGCTGTGGGTTGGAAAGGATATGAGGTTTTCCCTACTTTGACCCGAACTGACAGATTGGTCGGGTACGAGAGTAGGAGTTTGGAGAAGGGGTCGGGAATGTCGAGGTTACGGATCTTCTATAGGAGACCGGCGTGCCAGACCCTGTCGAATGCTTGCTTAATGTCCAGAAAGAGCCAGATTGTGAATGCTCTGGTGGTCTCTGTAAACAGCTTCAGCAAGGGATCGTGATACGTTCGGTTGGGATAGAAGCCGAATTGGCTATTAGGAAGGAGGTCGTTGAATTCTAGGTGGTCCCTGAGTAGCCCGCCTAAAATCTGCTCAAAGCATATTCCGAGGCAACTTAGGTGGGAGATTGGTCTATAGGAAGAGGGTGAGGTTAGGTCGACTTGAGGTTTGGGTATCATGACATGGAGGCCGATTTCCAGTCCGTCGGGAAGTGGGATACGATTAAACATTGGTTGTAGATGTTGGAGAATAATCGGAGGGCTGGGTTGGATAAATGGCGGAGTAGTTTTCGATTTAGGCGGTCATAGCCTGGCAGAATTTTTCCCTTTTTTTAAATATGTATAGACCTGGTCGGGCGTGATGGGGGCATAAAAAGGATTCTCGTTATCTAGTTGGATTTCAGGAAGGTTAAGGTTGCGAAATTTTTCCAGGCGACCCCCGAGGAGTGCCTTGAACTGGTTATCGAATTGGGATCACCGGGGGATTGGAAAATGGATTGGAGGTGGTGACCAAAGAAATCAGCCTTTCCTTGGTCGGAGGAGATTAGGTTGCCCTGTAGGTTGGTTAGGTGGGATTTAGGGTTGACTTTCCTTCTGGTCAGTCTATCGAACTGTTGCCAGAAGGGTTTGGTAAAGGAGTCTTCAGCGTGTTTGTTGGCTTCTCTAGTGGTACAAAGATATCGACCGCTTCCGTAATTACGAAAGTTAGGTCTCTAATGGTTCTCTCGAGATCTTGGGTCGTCTGAAGTTTGGCTATAGGAAGGTTGTTGCAGATGCGTTCTAAGAACACATTCCAGTCTGCTTTTGAAAAATCTTGAATGACTATTGAGGAGGTGTAAGGAAGCTGGAAAAAATGAAGTTTTGACCAGTAGTGGTATGTGATCCGATGTGATCGTGGTGCCTAGAAAGCACTCACGATCGAAATAGTGAGATATTGGTTCGGAAACTATGATGTTATCTACTATTGAGGCACCTGTATGTTGGCTGTGTGTTGGAGATTCTCAAGAGCGGCAGATGTTGATCCTCCGTTGGAAGATGTTTCGAGATAGCGAATATACGGTGCGGGAAACCCTATCTCGCCGATTGGGGAACATCTGGAAGAGGGAGTGGGTCAGCATTTGAAGGAAGTCTTTGATGGATAGTGGTTCGGTGCCAGGAGAGGGTTTAAGGTGGGCTGTGGCTTCCGAGTCGGAACCTTCAGAAGATAGGATAGGTTTGTAGGGAGCCATCTACGACGACTGGACAGTTCCCGCCGCTTCCAGCACTTGAAGGAAAAGGTAGGGTGCGCTTCCGCGCAGTTGTTACAACTTGGGTTAGCCGAGGATTTACAGGAGGAGGATCTGTGGCTTTCGCCACAGTTGGGACATCGGATAGAGAGGTGCGCCCCACCTGCGCACAAGTGGATCAATATTTGGAGAGAGGTTGCGAGATATGGGAGGGTTCGCAACTGTAGTGTCGCCCGAACATGACGACACCGCGTTTGAGGAGGTATTCGAGGGTGGTTTGGGAAGAGGTAATGATACGGATAAGGAATTGGGGGTGTTGGTCGCCTTAGCGGTGATGCGAACGGCCTTCCTCACTTGTGAAAGATCGATCGCAACGAGGATCTCGGGTTCTAGGGTTTCATTATCTACGTAACGAATCACGCAGGAAAAGGAGGGCGCTCTAGGGGCGGTGTTGTAAGGACGGGGACCGGATAGTTGGGTAAGGGTGACGGTGGGTTCACCGAAATGGTGCCGCAGTCTAAGCTGTGTACGATTCGGAAAGGGAGAGGAGGTCACTTGGATACAGGTGTGGTTATGGTTAAACGTTAAATTTAACCAGAGTTTAGGGATTTAAGGGAATTGAATATGGATTTCTTTGTGGATATGGATTTCGGGACACTGCAGATGAAATACCTCGAGGATTGAGAGCGGATGGGATTAGGATTGGGGGAAGTGGGTGTAGAAATCACGGCAGGTACAAGTGGTTGGGAGAGTGTGGGTAAAAGGGCGGGTTTGTGTGCTTGTGCAGGTTTGTGTGCGTGTGCGGGTTTCTGTGCGCCTGCGGGTTTGTGTGGTTATGTGGAGGGGGTGGAACGTGTAGAGATGTAGGAGTGGATGAGGTGGAAATGGATGAGGCGTTTGAATGGGATCGTGTACGTGACGATGGAGGTGGCGACGCCAGGGTGTATGCGTATGTGAGGGTTGTGTGTCTAGGTATAGGTGGACGGGCGGCGTCGGAGGTTGGGGATACAATCGTTACGGTAACACGGTGGCGACCGTGCTTAACCATAGCGGTTGT
This sequence comes from Vesta saturnalis, assembly GCA_036346205.1. Lineage (NCBI taxonomy): Eukaryota > Metazoa > Arthropoda > Insecta > Coleoptera > Lampyridae > Vesta > Vesta saturnalis. The sequence goes on along the minus strand of JARFJB010002098.1, from coordinate 1,093,438 downwards.
TGTTAGTGGGGTAGAGAAAGAGTAAATGAAAAAACAATTGTGTTAAAGAAAGGCTGAAGTGCAGTCACACATCCCGAGGAATAAAAACTTGGAAGTCAGAGAGCCAAATAGAAAAGGAGGAAAACAAATGTTAAAATAAAACAAATAAATTAAAATTAATTAAAAGAATATTTTTATTAAACGGATACGTTTGGCTTTACCCGACGTCGATCCTGTAGTTGGTGATGGCTGTGTCTTGGATGCTTCTTTATGTTGTTCTACGCTTCTGCTGTATTTCGGCGGCTCCTGCTTGCTGTTAGGCTGTGGCTCCTCTACTGGTGACCGCTTCTTCGTATTATCTGTATGCAAGCAGTGACAAATCTCCGAAGCGGCGACGATCACGATGACGGAACGATGAGCGTAAAAACGCTTTTTGGAAATTAAGAGATTTCTAATAAACATCACAAAAACTCTTACGCGAGAAGGGGCTTACGTTCGATACCGAGGTTCGGACTGCCCTGATGTTACCTGCGCGTCGAGGTTCCACTTATATAGCCCCCGCGGCCTCCGTTATTGGTTAATAAAGAGTTCGTGATCTGCCAGGGTTGGACACAAATCAGAGATGGTACTCTGGTGGGGTTCTTGCATTGGGTAAACAAATTAATTATTTTGAATGCATCGGACCATTTTACTATAACCTAAAGGGATAAATAACTAATTAGATTGCGGATTTTTGTACAGATTTTTTTGAATCTTTACAAAATAAGCAGTTGCAAGCTGCTGCCGATAGATATCATAAGGTAGAAACAAAAAAATATGAACATAAAGTGTGTTTCTAAAAATAAAAGTCGAACTGTCGAGGATTTTTGAAAAATGAACTTCGTTTCAATTTAAATGAGTTTGTCCGTTATTTTTGACTCACAGTATATATTCCGGCAATAAAATTTGCAAAGTGCAGTTCAGCATTAATTTTCCTTTTTAAAATTTTGTATACATCAAATTTCATTCTGTATAGCTAACTTCTATCTACTGTTAATATGAATCTATTTATTGATGTATCTGTTACTTTTTTAAATTACTAAATAGTGCATCTTTTACTGACCCTGTACCTTATTTCACATGATACTGTATCCATCTCTTCTTTTATGTATCACCTTCTGGTATACCCTCAACCTTTGCGTTCCTTTTGAAATGGAAAGGTTATTATTGTATCTACAGTTTACTTCTATACTAAGGTGTGTCTCCTAATATATGAAATTGAGGGTATAAAACAGTTGTACATAATTCCGTTTATTGAACAATTTGATAATTTAATTAATTTAATAATTTAAAGCCCTCCTAAGGCCCCATAAGCTCATTTATAAAACATGTAAACCAATAGCTAGTAACTGAAGTTGTTCGTATAAGGAACGCTGTATTAGTTTGAGGCAGAATATAAATAATCTTAATATTGAAGGTTTCCAGATACTGCATAAATGTTTTGTTTTAGATTAATTTAGTACACTGTGAATCGTTTTGTTAGCTTTTGATGATTCTTAGACTGTCTATATTGTTGGATTATTATTATTACATCTCATTCCATGAATGAGTATTTGAATTGGTTTGTTCTAAAATTTAGGATAATAGGTTTTTTATGGTCGAATATCTGGTGTGGAACACCACACGACCTTCCAATCGACAAAATGGAAATTAAAAGAAATATAATACTTTTAATAAAAATTTTTTTAAGATAATTGTTCAATCTCTCTTATAATAAGGTTCTTTAGGAAAATGGGCAACATTGTAAAAACGAAAACAATAATCTATGTCAAATAGTCGTTTAAAAGTTCATGTCAGACAGAGGTTAATAGTCATCTAGGTGCTAACTTAAAGAATTAAAAGGAATGAAATAATTTTAATTATATATTTTTAGGATAACTATGCACCCTCTTTTTTATACGTTCATAACCAAAACAGGGAACATTATAAAAACAAAAACAATAATATGTCAGAATAAATCTTCATCTCACATAGAGATTAATAGACATAAACACGTTAACTTAAAAATAATTCCAAAGCCGCCTGCTTGTATAAGATATCAATAATACACCTTAACCATTTTCGTTCATATTTAATTAATGTTTAGACTTACATTGCTTTATATTCAGAACAGTTATGTAAAATTAAAATTTCTTTAAAAAAATGTTCACACTTCTTCTTATAAAATTAATTGTTATTCAGATATTGGAAAAATTTGAGCTAATCCTTAAATTCTACTTTAGGAATTTTTTGCCGCTAAATTATGCGAGTGTATCAAACAATTGCATAGAAAATAATTAATCTACATGTTTAAGGTCTATATCCAGGTGTCTTTACATCTTTGAAAACTTAAGCTGTTTTAGAAATATTTCATAAAAACCAAAAACTGCCCCAAATAAACCCCCCTTTCCGTCGCTGGATTTCTTTCAAAATGTAATCATCTCGAAGTGAAATTATAAAAAGCTTCAAAATTTTAGATACGTAGGTATTTTCGTTCTGGAGACATCGTGGATACTAACGTGTATCACTCGCGCACTCGCACGTGCACACTCACTCGTATTCGCGCGCGCAATCGAACACGCACGCGTCATGCGCAGGCGCACACACGCACACACGCACACACGCACACACGAACACACGCACACACGCACACACGCACACACGTACACACGCACACACGCACACGCACACAGCAACACACGCACACGTACACAGACACTGAAACTACACGGACAACACACACACGCACACACCACGCACACGCACACACGAACACACACGTCACACGCACACACGCACACACCACACACACACTACACAAGCACACAGCACACACACCACACTGAACGCACACGCACACGACACACGACACCACGCACACACGCACACCACACACACACGCGACACACGACACAGCACGCACACGCCACCACACAGCACACGACACACAGCACACACACACGCACACCACACACACACACACACGCACACACACACAGCACACGCACACACACACACACGCACACACACACACACCACACACGCACACACGCACACACCACACGCACACACCACACACACACGACACACGCACACACACACACACACACGACACACGCACACACACACGCACACGCACACACACACCACGACACACACACCACACAGCACAACGCACACACGCACACACGCACACACGCACACACACACGACACACACCACACACGCACACACCACACACCACACACGCACCACACGACACACACACACACACACACACACACGCACACACAGCACACACGCACACGCACACACGCACACACACACACACACACACAACACAGCACCACACGCACACACACACACACGCACACACCACACGCACACACGACACACACACACACGCACACACACACACACACACACACACACGCACACCACACACACACACACGCACACAGCACACACACACACACCACACACGACACACACGCACACGACCACACACGCACACACGCACCCACACACGCACAGCACACACCACACGCACACCGCACACACACACCACACCACATGCACACACGTACACACGTACACACACACACACACAGGAGCAGCGCCAAAATTAAAGGCTATGAATTATGTAAACGGAATCGTTTGTCTGATAAGAAGTAGCATAGTATCGCCGAAACCGCATACATCTGTCTCACCTATAAGCAAGATAGCCCAACATGGGGCATACTGCATTCTTTCCTTTATTACTCATCTAAGCAATGTATAATTCCGTAAACGCTTATTAAAACATACAATATTCTCTAAAATACCCTGCATTATGACCAATAAAATGAAAGAGTGTTTTTTTACAACCCTCCAGATATTCATAGCCATTGAGTTTCTGTTTTATTCCCGTTTCCGAAGATCAATGTAACTATTAACCATTCAAATACGATATTGATCTGATCGCTTTTACCAATATTAGAATTGCAAACATACCATTTATCTGTATTACTCAATTTTATTAAACATTTTTGTTGTTTGAATGAAAAATTTTCTTAATTGGTATTCGTTATATAATTACCAGAATCGTTTATACATTTTTCTTGAGTATCTCTAGCTTTATACAGAGAATACGTTTTTCTAAAGCTCCCAAACATGCTAGTATTAATTGAGACTGCTATTATTTAATTCTATTCCTCCTAACTATCTTTTTTGCTGGAAATGAATATATTTTGATAAAACTCATTTTACATTTTTATGAAAATGGATGACCGCACTTGTATAAAGAAATAGATAAACAAGGCCAAATTATATTTATTTATATTAAACTAGCACGTACTCCGCAACTTCGATCGCTATTTAACTCCACGAATAGTTTTTTTACCATTACATATTAACACTTATATACTTCTCACTATTAAATACTTGTATATTAATTTTTTGGCTAGATTTTATCCTAGTAATTTTAATTTAGCTTTCCTATGCTTCAGATTTCCTCCAAAATAAAAGTTTTTTCTCATCCAATGAGCAAAAGCTAAAATAAATACGAATTCTATACGGTAAGGTAAAGTTACGTGTTTCAAACAGCGCTTATAACCTTTAAAACCCCTTTAGAAGCGCGCTTTCGTAAAATCTCCTATCGACTTTCATCCACGTGTTTGTTTTTTCTGCAGAAACAATATTTTTTAATTAAAGGTGCAAATCTTTAATTTTCCTTTTATTTATTTGGTAAAACGAAGAAATATGCACACTTCTCTTTGTTTAGTTTTAGTATTACTAATTTGTATTGCATATTTCCATAACATACAAAATACACCCACGTGACAGACAAAATTAAACAACAACTAATGTATCTCACTAAGCTATCACCATCAGCCGTTGACTAGGACGAACCATAGAAATTTATAATATATACAGGGTGGCTAAAAAGGATACGGAGTACCCATATCTCAGTGATTATAGAACCGTAGAGGTTTTTTTGTTTGTTTGTTAAAAAATCGTCCTCGACATATCGACGAAAAATAATTCTAAGTTTCAAAACCTTCCGACAGAGGGCCTAAGAAAATATATCATTAACCTACAAAAGTAGTGAAGGCAGCGTTTTGGAATTTTTTATAGAACTAACGGATTTTCTATATTTTAGACCTGAATTAATGGGAATTCAATGTGGATTAATACACTGCTGAAAGGGCTTATTTAATTTTTTACGTAAAGTTACAGGTGAACGCGGAAGTTTTAAATGGAATCATTAACTGTCCCGTAAGAGATACCTTTTTTAGAATATTAAATTTTTGAAATAAACTCATTTTAGAATTATGAGCGATGTGCATTACGGTACCTACAATACATGTGCTTTGTTTATACTAATATTGTTTCGTGTAGTGATTGAACTTACGAGAGGTGCCTCTACTCAAACCTTATCCAGGCTCTGGACTGGTCCAAATAGTGGGTTATTTAAAACGTGGTTAAAGGTCAACTCGCCAAACAACAAGGAAAAGAATTGCGTAAAAAACAATGGGTACTAACCCTTAATAACAACATAGCGATATTAGAATTACAAATGCGTATACAACCATTCATTTTGTATTTTGAAAACCATGGTAACAAATTTTCTCTGCAAATCGTTCATTTAAGTACCGAGGAACCTTTAGTTGATAGTGGGCCGAACAATCACCAAGCTGAAACCACATAGTTTGCCTAGTTTCCAAGGAAACATCTTTTAAAAGGGGGTACAAAAGGGCATTCAGGAATTTTAAATATCTGATTCTATAGATTATATAGATATACAAATAAAAAAAGGTGCGAAAATATGATAGTTGCATTTCTATGCAAATCCTAGGAAATTACGGTTCCTTTAAAATCCATGTCAGGCACGTTTGCTAAAACTCATACAATCATAAGGTAAACGGTAAAAGTACAAATACTACTCCTTTTTTCTAGGTTTTAAATCAAATACGTACATTTTTATAATTACAATAATTGCTAAATCAAGTTCTAAATTTAAATTAATAAACAAATAATTATCAAACCAGTAGAATTGTGGTACGTATAAAAATGAAAAAAATACAGTTCCTTTTAACGAGTGTTAAAACTCTTTATAATCGTGATGTAAGCTAAAAGCGCAAATACTCAAACACATAAAATATGAATCTTGCAGAGATAGGAAAGCATGGGTAAAGTTTGTGAATGAAAAATAAATAAAAGGCAGGGATTGTTTTGTCTACTCCGCAAGGGAACGGCGTGAAGATTATGTTGTACAACCTTTAATATTCTATAAGTATACTTCTACAACCATGGCTACAAATTTTGGTTACTTAACAGTTTGGGTAATAACTACAAGACTTTGTGCCTTATGCTCAGTCGTAGGTTAAAGTGGGTCAGGTTCATAAAATCATCGATTTACTTTAGTAACCAAAAAAAAAACATGTAACTGGATCTGTTCGCTTTAAAATCGGGGTTGCTTCTTTCTGAAACTAATTGTTAAATACTCGGACGTCAACTTGTTTTCAAATATGGAATAAACAAACAAACCATTATACAATAAAGTTAAAAAAAAAATTCTACAATAACAAATTTTATTATATAACCTATATTTAGTTATAAACGGAAATACTTTAAGGATAACGTTATTACCTAATGAATAATTAACGTTATGAGTAATTAATGGAATCATTCTTCGTCACACTGTAGATAACGAAATAGCTGCATGATCTGTAATTGTATGCTTTATAATTCCCAAACGAATAAAGGATTAAGGAGTTTTAGAATTCCACTTCCCATTAACGCAGGTGATTATTTCACTCTTGATTAATCGTACTAATACTGTAAATTGGATTAAGGGTAAAATAATTAATTGCGTTAAAGTAAACATTAAAAAATAAAAGGTAAAAGTAAAAGTCCCTGAAATGCAAACGTCTCAAGTATTGTAAAATAGCTTTAAATAACTCATAGTAAAATTTACAACCCTTTTTATATAAAAATATTTAGCAGAGCAATAATGGATGCTCTACTACCTTCCAGTATCGCACAAAAAACGACGATCCCAAAAGGTCTTTGCGCATGAACATGTCTGAAACTGAATGTGCAAACGATATGCGCGGAAGCCTCCATTTTAAATAAGTAAATTATGTTTTATGCTGGTATGATATGTAGCACACATGGCACCAAATGCACATTAGTTGCCTACAGAGAGGTAAATTATTAACAACACGTTCGAAGTTTGTTACCATGTTATGTTATGTTATCTAATTTTAGATCTCCTTGAAAATTGTATGGGCCTATAATTTGCCTGGCACCATATATTTACGCTCCACCGGTGTTGAAGGACGACTTTTCGCACCCAGTAAGGATCTTCCTGAGACCAATAATGCTTATTATGCCGGTTTATTATTACAGCATTTGGATCTTCGCGAATAATAATCAATGATAACGATTTAGCCTACTATAATAATCCCTATCATTTAGTACTGATATAAAGCAATATGGCATAGGTGGATTGCGCTTTTTTGTGTTACACAAAGTGGTATCCTAGAGAATATATACAAAAACGGTATCTATATCTTGCTCTATACAGAATCTGATAAGCCGTATAGTAGTCCGAAGAGAATCTACATGGCCAGTTTCACCTAATCACCTAGCTAATCATGAGAAAATTTCGCTAAAATACTTCTTTGTGGATAGGTCACACCATATTGCCTCCAGGCAATTACCGTATTTTCAAAGCACTGAAACTAAATACGGAACATATTGTAAATGGCATATTCTTTTATTTTACTTAATAATTAATTAATTTTAATTAATTAGTGCATAATAAACTAAAGAGGATGAAAACAAGGTGTTAACTTGATGGCAAGCGTTAAATTGTAGTTTGTCACGACTTCCCTATTAATTAAGTACTTAGAATAATGAAATCTTAAGAATCCTTTGAACACGTGGTCTCCTTAATATTACAGCAGGACCAAAAAATTATGCACACGTTATAATAAAAACATTGTATGTAACGTCTGCTAACGATTGTTCAGGTTATAAAGAGATAAAATGTCGTTACACTGTTCCGCAATTAATTATCCAACTCAAGTCAAATAATGATATCAAAATTATCTTCCATTTCCCAACAACTAAGAACTAGTAATTGTTTATGTCTACAACGTAGTTATTTATACCAACTCAAAGTCAGTACTAAATTAAACTTGTCAAGTCCGATTGAACGCAATACTTTTGCTAAAAAAAAAGAGTCGTTTATATTCAACCATTATACTTGACGAACGTAGAGTAAAAATCCTGTATTAGTAAAATTCTAACACCCCTTTGTTTAGCGTGAATAATGTTCAAGGGGAATATTCATACGATAAAGTAACATTAAACATCCGATTACGATTCAAAAACACAATTTTCATGAAATTAAGAAAATCTAAAGTAGTCGATCACTTTTAAAAGTTAACATTTTATCGAAATAAAATAAACTACCGTTAGATCTCCATAAGCGTTAAAAATCGCTCGTGTATTCCCCACTAACCCCATTTTGATAGCAAAATCACATCGTTATCCTAACACCTTCAATAGCAAATAAAATTTAGAGAGAGAAGGTTTTATATTATTAATTTGATATTAGTCATCAGGTAGGTTGCTTATAAAAGAAGATGCTGTGAGTACTACTTATCCTTCAAAAAGATTATGTTAAAACTCAAAAACTTAAGAACTCTGCCACAAGTATTTTTAAAATTTATTTTAAGGGAATGTTAAAAGTGAATAGTGGTGACATGTTAGTTATTATTTCGCTCAGATATATCAGTTCAAATTTGGATCAAATCGAGAAAAAATAAAACAGGAAATAGATCCACAGCTTTGTGAGTCACTACAGAAAGAAAAGAAGATATGAGATGCAAAGCGAGCAAAAAACAGTGAGTAAATAGACAAATAAGAGAAACATCTAAGGTTAGAAGAGTCTGCAGTAACAGAAACAATTGCATGCAACAGCAAACTAGTGCGTTCAAGATTCAAGTGAGTTGGGATAGGCAATTCAACACACGCGAAAAAGTAATAAGGATTGCATACATATCAGAACAGAAATTATATTTAAGCAAATAGGGATATGCAACACATTAGACATAAGACAGTAAGGAGTGTTGGATACATGCAGGTTCAGAAATGACAATAATGTATGGATTCGTACGAATACCGTACCGATGAGGAGAAAAGAGAATGTGGAAGAGATCCAGGAGGACACATAGAATCCCAACAAAGGAGAGTGACATCAGCGATACAATGAAAAATCAAATGAAAGAAATGATGGAACTAATGAAAAATTTATCAAAAGACGAAAAAGACATAAAAAATGAACGGAATAACAACAACGGAGATATACAAATATTACAGGAGGAGATAAGAAAAATTAAAAAAAGGAAAAGGCCACGTATTTCATTTCCTCCCCAGGGGGGAGGGCGGGCTGCTCGAGCTTTCCCAGCTCCTTCAGCCACAATCATGGATTCCCAGAATACATACATACATAATATATATATATATATATATATATATATATATATATATATATATATATATATATATATATATATATATATATATATATATAAAATGCATGGGTGTGGTCAGGATAGGATTGTAAGGAACGGAGTTAGGGTTCTGAGGGGGAAAATGCCGCTACGTGTTTGAGGTAAACCCCCTGAAAAACCTCATACAAGGTAGACGGTAACGCGAATCGAACCCATTACCTCCCGAATGCTAGTCAGGTCATGTCACCACTACGCTACCAACTCGGTGAGAAAATTAAGAGAAGAGTAAAGAGAGTTCAAAGAAGGAATAAAAGAACTAAGTGATGCAATCAAAAAGGCAAGGGAAGAGATGGAAGGACTAATCACGAGGTGGGGAAGGCAAATGAAAAGGTTGAAAAACTGGAGGGAGAAAGAATATAATTATACAAGAGATAGAAGTGAAATCAACCCCCAACTGGGAATAACTCAGATAGCGGAACACGCAAGGAGACTGGGGGAAAAATGTGCCTGGTAGATCTGAATAGTAAAAAGGAAAACAAGAGGGTGATGAGAAATAAGAACAAACTTCGTATCACACCGAAAGTGTATATAAATGACGACTTAACGTTAAATGATACAGGCAGAGATAAGGAAACGAGCCAAAGAGGAAGCTACAAAAGGGAAAACAGTTAAAGTTAGCTACCAGAAAATGTTGGGCCTGGAATAGCGAAGAACGAAAGTTCTAGAAGAGTACAACAACCTAAAACACATCAAAAAACTATTAGTGGAGAAATATGCAGGACGGGACAAAAAGATAACGACCACTGCAATGAACAAAGAAAAATACGAGAAAAAATGGAACAGAATAGGAACATGGAATGTTAGGAATGTAAACAGGAAATTATACAAGAGGTTAAGAAGTATAACATAAAAATTTTTGGAATTACAGAGAAAAAATAAAGGAGAAGAAGAAATTACAGGTAATAGAAATGAAATACCTGAGAAAAGTAGCCAAAGTCATGATAATGGACAAAATAAGGAACGAAGACTTTAAATAGAAAGTGTTAAAAAGTATATCGAGAAGCTACAATTAAGATGGTGGGGACACATTAAAAGATTACCGGAAGGAAGGCAAGTAAGACAAGTGTGGGAAGCAAGCATCATAGGTAGAAGGAAGAAAGGGAGACCAAGAAAGGCGTGGGACAAATAAATGAATGACACAATTAAAAGGAGAGGTCCAAACCGGCACCAAGCCGAGATCATGGCGAAGGAAGGAACACTCTGGAGAACAGTGGTGAAATAAAGAAAGAGAGAAATGAGTGAAAAGCAAATAAAATGAGGTGTGAGTGCAATAGGGACTGATAAACGAAATGAAGGGAGACGACGAGGAAAGTAGTGAATGAAGGGAAAAATGAACAGCTATTTGCAAGTAAATTGCTGGGGAAATTGTGATTAAGACAATAAAAGCATCTGCTTTTATTTTGTTAAGTATATAAGTAGTGTAAACAAATAGACAAACAAGTAGAATAGGGTAACTCTCTACACTTAAAGGTAACACAGGGATGGATTATATAAAATTCTCCTACTTATCTGCTGTCCAAATGGTTATCTAGTAAATTTCATAACCTCTCCTACCAACAGCCCAACTTCAGCGTGGCAAATTCGTATGAATTTATTGATAAAATTAAAAACATTGAACTTACAGAAAATGAAATTTTAGTCTCATTCGACGTTTGTTCACTGTTTCCGAGCCTTCCAATAGATCAAACCTTAGCTTATTTAGAAGATGTTTTAAAACAAAACCATTTGGACGATAGAGAAGTAGAAGATTTTCTTAAATTAAGAGATCTGTGTATGAAACAAACCTTTTTCAAAATTAACCATCAATTTTTCCAGCAACAACATGTTACGACAATGGGCAATAACTTATCTCCGTTTATAGCCAATCTATTCATGGGTAAATTTGAGAAAGACTTAAAACGCGATTTGCCTTACATTCCTAGAGATTGGATTAGATACGTGGATGATGTGTTTGCCATCCTTAATACTAAAATTTGTAGCGTTGAGATCTTTGTAGAAACTTTAAGTTTTAAATTTCCGACAATCAAATTTACCCATGAGATAGAGGTAAATGACCGTCTCCCGTTCCTTGATACTCTGGTAACAAAAAATGGTAGTAAACTAGATATAGATATTTATCGTGAGGAAATTAGCACTAAAAGTTTCATAACCAATGACTAAAATCACTGTAGACAGCATAAGCTCGCGGCTTTTAACTTTTTGGTTCATAGATTGCTTAATTTTCCTCTTTCGGTTCAAAATTATAGTAAATAATTGCGCACTATTAAAGTAATTGCTGCATACAATGGGTTTTCAGATGAAGTGGTTATGAATATAGTTAGGAAAGAAACACATTGGATGAGGGTTAAGAACGTAACTACATTAGGTAACGCTAGAGAACAAATAGAAACAAAGTATGTAAAGTTACCAAACTATCCTGCTTAAACAAAAAGTCTACCTAAAATCTTTTCCAAAATTAATTTGAAAACAGTCACTACTTCAGATAATATTTTGCAAACTCTATTAGGCAATCCAAAAGATAAAGTGGATAAGCTGGATAGGTCGGGAATTTATAAGATTAATTGTATAAATTGTGAACAAATATATGTGGGGCAAACTGAACGACCTATCAAAATTCGCTTTAAAGAACATTTAGCTCATATAAAATACAAACGTTGGGACAAGTCTGCCGTACCCCTACATATGTTTGATAAAAATCTTGTAGTAGATGAGGTATCATTAATCAAACATGTTAGTAATAAGCACGAACTTGATTGCTATGAAAGCCTAGAGATCTTCAAAAACAAACAAATTCTAATGAATAATGATGATCAAGGATCTTTAGGCTACTCAGAGCTCATTAAACTTTCATAACTTTCACTTTCGCCAGATTAGCAACGAAGCGTTACTCGCTGATGGTATATATGTTGGTAATTTTCTTTAGTTAACTACCATTTCTGGTTACCGGACTATCAAGGAAAGGGACACTGTCATTTGCCTCTATTGCATAGGTAAACTTGATGATGGTACATTTAGAGTTTAAATTGTTTACCATGTTTAGCCATTCTGGGAAAGTATGTTTCAAATTTACCTGTGAGTAGATTGTTCATACACAGAGATTAGGTATTACTCATTTTGCCTTTATCTTTATTGTTTAAGGAATTGATTATTAATTTTGAATACACAATTCTGTTAATTTGGAGAATTTTTCTACTTCTTCATAGTCTGAATGGCTTTGTTTTAAAACATCTTAAAAATATATTAAGGTTTGAACTATTGGAACATTAAAATTTCATTTTCTGAAAGTTCGGTGTTTTTTATTTAGCAAGAAATTCACACAAATCTGAAACACTAAAGTTAGGCTAATAATAGGGAGGATGATTAAATTTACTAGAAAAGCATTTGGACAGCAGATAAATCGGTAATTCCAGATACAATATCAAAATTGCATTATCTGGTTTTTGAATTTTAAGCAAGCAATACATTCTAGGTAGTATGTGATGGGATACCGTTGGTCAAAGCCTAAGAGTGTCGTCCACAACTCTTTTTCCGTCTAATAAAACCTTGCTAGTGCAAGTAATCGGTTGAGAAAGAGGATCTCTGGTAATTACCGAATAAGCTCATGAATCTAAAACTTTTTTGCTAAAATTAAGATTACATTTTTTTCTTTACTTTGCCGAATCTACATAATTTTGTGGTTTTCTTTTGATGAATAAACATTTTAGCAATAAGTATTTTCGACATTATGCCATTTGACAACGTTAAAAAGTTTAATGTACGAGTTAGAGGAAGAAAACATTTATTCATTTAGTGCAACAAGCTTAAGGCGACTGTTACATTCTATTGCTTTCGATTTTCAAATGGATAATTTTATTCGAACAAGATCATATAGCTGCTAAGAGAGTAACATTTTTAAGAAATTATTTCAAAAAGAGGCAACATATGATCCATCCTATCCACAAGAAACCCTGCTATTATTATTTAGTCGAGGATCACCTAGAAAAACATGGACCAAAAAGATAAAATAAATTAATTGATGATTGATTAAGAATTATGACGTTATTTATTATTTAGGTTTATAATATTGTAGGCGCGGGTAATAGCAACGGTTTTATTCCAAATTCGTCGTTGGTGTTTTCTACATGAAGTTTAGGTCAATCATGTAGTGGAACTGAAAGCAGTGATAACGAATGTAGTCATTAAATATGTACCTAAATATGAAATGTATTTCACATAAAAACTATTATAGAACAACAATTTTATTTGTTGTATTTGATTTAAATGGAAATAAATAAAATTATGTTTAAACCAGCTAATGGTTAATTAAATAACTTCTTGTAAGTCGACTCCTTATAAATTCCTTGTAACTAATTCGCCTTCATTTTACAACAAAAAAATATGTAGGTATGTAAACAATTATTTGCAGATAATCGCTGTTTCAAAAAACGTTCCGCAAATTTCTAGGGTAAATAGAATATTAGAAAGTAACGTTAGTTTGGTTAATAAACATGTGTCCGAAAATGCCTCCTGAAGAAGATACGGCCCTGTAAAAGTGGCCCCAAATATCCTGTTTTTTATTATCTGTGAAAGGGTTTAAGATACCTAAATGAAATTTAGATCACAAATACCTTTGATTAGGTCATAAAAGATAGTGGCCCCCAAACTTTTTTTATGGGGATACTTTTAATTTTTTGGGCAAAAATAATATTTTGTAAACAATTCGCCACAAAAAAGGTACTCTTGTTTAAAGTAAAAAAATTACCGGTTTTGGAGTTATTTGAGGTTTTAACATATTTTATCTAAAATAATAAAATAAAAGAAACGTTGAGTTAATTTGATTTACTTGAATTAAGTAGGCAGAATCGCGATTTTTTTTGTTTGACAGATTCGTTTGACACATTGTTGTTGATAGTTTTGGTTTGTTTAACAAGTAATAACGCTTTTAAAAACTTTGAAAATAAATATGTACACTAATAGTGACTATAATGTAATGGAAATGCTAAAGCAGAGAAAAGAAGATATGCGGAAAAATTTCCAAGAAGTGCTCCGGATTTAAAAACTTTTTGAATTTGGTGAGGCGGTGCCGTGAGACTGGAATCTTTAAACCAAACAAGGTAAATTCTGGTAGACCACGAGTGGCAAGAATTCTTCAAACAGAAAAAAATATTTTAAATGTAGTTATTGTGGACCCTACGATAAGTGTAAGAAATGTGGTAGGGGCAAGTAACGCCAGTGTTTTTAGTGTATATCGTGTATTAAAAGTTGCTCTCCTTTCACTACAGGCAAGTACAAGAGTTATTGCCTGAAGATCTTTTTTTGAGAAGAGACTTTTGGGAATTATTACAAGAAAGAATAACAGAACCCTGATTTTTTACAAAATATTCTTTTCACCGATGAATCAGCTTTTACTAGACAAGGTATGTTTAATAGTCATAACAGTCACTTCTGGGCAGAGGAAAATCCAAAAATTAAACGTGTAACGCATTATCAATAGGCAACCGCCTCATTGCATACCATATTTTTGATGGAAATTTAAATGGTGTTTTAATTTTTGGATAATCGTTTATTTCCGCTATTAGAATATTTGTCTCTTAATTTACGAAGAAATATGGTTTTTATGCATGATGGTGCCCCATCTCATTTCAGTAGACAAGCTAGAAGTTGTCTCACAGAAACATTTTCTAAATCGTTGGATTGGTCGAGGTGCTGATGCTCCTATCCACTGACCACCAAGATCCCCTGATCTAAATCCCTTGGATTTTGATGTGTGGAGTTTAATTAAAGAAAAAGTATATTCAAGCGAAATAAATTCCATTGAAGAACTTCAAACGAGGGTTGAAAGTAATTTAACCCTCCTATTGTGTTAACATTTTGGTTTCACTTATTGTGTTCGGAGGTCATTATGACCCGGGAGCCTATAGTTGTAGTTTTATTATCGTTAAATTCATCTAACAGTAAATAATAATAAGAAATAAGATGTAGTATTTATTAGTTATGACGTTCATGATATTGTAAAAGATAGTCATTGGCCCTGTTTTAGTTTGCCATCTGCATGTGAATGTTATTATTAACTTGTCTACAGCACCTTTAGTTTTGTTGTAATCTAAAATCATAAACGGCTTTTTATGATCTTGGTTACACACTCCGTTATCGTGGTGCATGGCGCTCATGAGCGTAACATTTTTATTCCGTTTCGGAATATAGGAAACTATGGACGTGTCCTTTGTAAAGTAAAATTTTGAAGAAAGAACTTATTTCCTGTTGCATACCAATGCGACTGGCAATTCAGGCTTATTTTTGCGAATAGTGACAAGCATGGTTATTTTTCTTGTCAATAGCATCTTACCCAGATCGTACGAGGTTAAAAAATCATCACACGTTACCTTGTGACCTTTTAGACCATATGTAAGATCTAGCACAACTCTTTTACCTTAACCTCTCTGTGGAGGTATTTTCCCGAGGTAAACTTGTACGTTATATGCATAAGTAGTTACAGAATCGCATAAACTCCGTATATAGCAGGTTTATTCGTGATGTACTGTCTAAAAGGACAACGGCCCCTATAAGGTACCAGTTGCTCATCTAATGTTACATTTTCTTGAACATTATAGAGGTTAGGTAGAATTGCAACCCATTCATTCCACAAGCCCCGTATGGAAGCTATCTTAACAGGTTTGGTGTCGTTGTGGTCGAGTTTTTTTTATCGTCAAAGCGAATTATTCGGGCAATTACATGAAGCGTTGTTGCGAAATCGTTGCTCTGAATATTGGACGACCTACATTTCCATCCCACAGACTGGATGTTGCCTCTCCATGAGATTTATACACTCCAGCTAGAAACCGTAGGACAAAATGTCTTTTGCCTTCCAAATTTGACTTTTTCAAAAGTAGATTTACAATTTTGGGTGTGAAATATAAGAAGTACGCGGATTTTATACCAATTATTCGCGACGTAGCATACCTTGTTGGCCCAGGAATCAACGAAATAATATTTGCTGTTGATAACCTTCTCGATTGATGTGCCTTTTCATTTCATACTATATTGTCATCTTTTGAAGTTGCGTGGTTATCCCTATCAGCTTTATCTGAAATCGTAGTTTCCACTTCATCATCCGCTTCGCTATTATATATCTCGGTTTCGGCCAAATGGTCTTCTTCTTCAGAAGCATTAGAATCACTATCAGAAAAACACAAAAGTTTTTAAGGTTCACTATCCATAAGCACTCTCTCACTACACATTTTCAATTATAAATTTCAATTGTTAGGTATTTCTTATTAGAGTATAGCATCAAGTTTGATATTTACTATGACACTAACACACTGCTCACTGGCTGCATTTTTACGCGGAGTCACAGACCAGTCTCAACAGGAATAAACTTGTTTACCGGTAAGCAAATACGCATGCAATATTGTGCAATAATGTGGCAATATTATGTAAGTTATTTATGTTTACGAAAATAAAACAAATCTAATAAAATACGTTTGTCTATGAGAATAATCTGCTTCTCGTTCTTCTAATTTGAACCACACAAATCACCGGTTCATATAGACCCAAACACAGTGAGTATAACAAATGCATAAGAAAAAAATTATTATAATTTTCTAATATCAATCTAGGTACACCGTTACAGCGGCAACGAAATATTTATATAAAACGAATTATGCACATTACAAGAACGGGATTGGGTCATATTCACCCGAACACAATAGAAGAGTTAACAATGTTAATTCAAGACCACGGTCACTCCAAAGCATTATGTTTTCACTAGAAAACGTTTACGATTATGTATTCGTCAAAATGTGGGCATTTCATGTAAAAACCCGTACCTACTTGTTCAATTTTTTTTCTGTTTGTTTTGTGTTATTCGTTGTTTTTTTAATTGTTTTCTTTGTCTGTTCTGTGTTAATGTCATACAATTAATAATATTTTTTTTTAAGTTCTAAGTAACTTATAATATTTTTACCTCATTTTCTGAAACAATCATTATTATTTTTTTAACTTTCAACCAAAGTACCTTTTTTTATGGCAAATTGTTTAAAAATACTATTTTTGTCCAAAAAATTAAAAATATCACCATTAAAAAAGTTTACGGGAAAAATAAGTGGCACCTTCCCTTTAGCGACACTCTTATAAAAAATATTAAAAATTTGTCAACACTATCTTTTACGGCATAATTAAAGGTATTTGTGGTCTAAATTTCATTTAGGTATCTTAAACCGTTTCAGACGTAATAAAAAAAAAGATTTTTGGGGCAGCTTTTACAGGGCCGTATCTTCTTAAGGAGACGTTTTTGGGCACGTTTATCAACCAAACTAACGTTATTTTTTAATATTCTATTTACCCTAGAAATTAGCGGAAAGTTTTTTGAAGCACGCTGTATAATCATCTGATTTTGTATTGGTTAGTAACTTATTTTTGTTACATTTGGTATAACTGGGTCCACTTCTGAAATTATTAACGCATACGTTTTCAAAAAATTAACTCGTACATCTTGTAAAATGAGTCATAAGACACATCTCGTGGTGGGGACTTTAACTATTTTTAGCAATATAAATAATATAATGATAGTCTACACCTGTTGCTTTTCTATCTGTCTTTTTTGACAGAAAGTCTACGTAAATGGTTTTGTGCCTTCGTTCTGTAATAGGGCATGTGCAGACCGCAAACGCATTTGGAAATTATGCGTGTTCCGGCCTAGGCCGGCAAAATAATACTAAATTACAGTTTGTATTCGTTGTAGTGACAGAACTGATAGAATATTTGGCATAACACAAAGCTTAATCGCCTTACCGTGTACGTGTACGTATCCGTTATTATGTCCGTATTAGTTCCCTATAAATTTTGTGCTCTAGCAATGTGCATGTCGTAGGTTCAAATCCTACTAGAGGTAAACTTTTTATTGATGTATTTAATAAAATTATTAATAATTTTTAATTACATACTTCCCTATAAACTACAAATTACATCTATAAATTATTATAAATTTAATAAATTGATAAGATACCTACAAAATTCGAATGAATAATATCGCATCTTATTTTTTAGGTTATATTGGTTACTATCACTTATCAGTATTGCCAACTTAATTTCAACAGTTACAAAATTTTAAAAAGTACAACAGTTTAGTTTATTGATTTTAATAACAATTGTTCACGGCGGCCCAAGAATCGTTGTATCACTCTGTCATAAAATGGTTTGCGAGTAATAAATTTGCAAATTTTACTAGTACACGCAAACGCCCATTTTCTGACCTTGTAATACAACTAACTATTCATGCAATTCTGAAGCAACTTTGAAAAATTAGCTTTTCTCGATTAGCTCCTGATAACGGAATTTATCAAGTTTGTTGCAGCCGATTTCAGTTTCTATTCTTTTTTTGTCATTCAATTTGCGAAAACGGTGCCTTTAAATTAATGCTTCCTTCGATAGTTAAGGCTCCCCGTTTGCGTCAACTACTTCTTCGAACTTTCAATATGATAAATACGAAGGACCAGTTGTAATTAAAATTAATTCATTACAACAACTTATATAAAAACTTTGTTACATTTTATTTTTCACACACTTTGAGAGAGTTGATCTACCTATTACAAAAAAAATATATAATTGCGTTGTTGCGATGTTTCGCAACACAATTGTTTTGTATTAATTTGAATTGTTTACATTTTAAATATAATTTTACAACGTAAAAAGATTTTACAGTCCATACATTCACTTTGGCTACAGTTAGTAATTATAAAAAACTCATTTCCTTCAAGGTTCTTACATAAAAAAATTAAATAATAAATTCTAACAAAAAAAAAATTCATTTAATGGAAAACAAGAAATATATTTGTAACTTCTACTACGTTAAATCCTATAATGCTATTTTACTCAAATGCTTCTGAATGTAATAATTTGTTTACTACGACCTACACAGTCATTGAGAAAGAAGAAGAAATTTATTAAGTGTCCTTTCTGTGTAATGGTTTTCTTATTTTTACTATAAAATAAATTTATGAACAGTGTTTCTTTTGGCATACCGTCACAATTTCTGAAAAATTCTTATTATTAATACTCATAATTGAATATATGCACAATTTCAGACATTAACATACAACTGCTTCTGCATGTTTGTTGATTTTGTTAGATATATATTATTATTTGCTAACTAATCTTAGGAAATTTTGAAAGTTAAGCTTATATTGGATTTTCAGTAGTAATTTAACTAAAGGCTGAGAATAAATTACAGTAATAAGAAACATTCTCGAAATCTGGAAAATTATTTTTACACTTATTCTCACTCTCGTATTATATTTGACTAAATTATTTTTTGACTCATACATTTAATGGAAACACGGAAATAGAGTTATATTACATGCGTTCGTCAACACAAACACAACCTGCAACGAAATATTTCTTGCAATAACCACTAGAGATTATTCTTAGTATAATAAATGTAGCATTGATTCTGAAATATACACGTGACCGTATGCCGCTCGTTTGTTTTAAAATGCCAAAAAATTATCGTAGAATCGTATTTTTAAGGTAACGATACAGCTAAACTCTTACTGTCCATATTGAGCACTGATACTTTATGTACATTACCTTTTGGGAAAAACTCAAAATTTCACAGTGGTCAATGTATTCATGGTAAATTAACAAATACATTATTCTTTAGTAGTTTCAATGAATAAAAGGTATTTACGTGACCCACTTGCACATGTACCAATCGGTTTCTTTTTATTTGTTGTGTTTTTTTTTGTCAAGTTGTTACGGTCGGATATACTGATGGTGGTTTATCGTATTGTGGAAAGTCGCAAACAAGGGTGCGTCGCTATTTGGATAAAGTCGTGTAAGGGGCGCCAGTTTGTTGATAAGACAAAATCGGCAAGAATACCTACCTCCACGTGCACAAAGAGGTGCTACGGGACCTATAAACAAATCTCAAAATATTCACACGCCTTCAAATACTAAGGAAGCGTGTGAGCGAATCAGCTGTTGGGGTTCAATGACTTTTTTTAACCTAATTTTACGTTACGTTATGCCCGCTTTGTAAACAAAATACACTCAAACAGAAAAAAGTAAATAAACAATGCTAAATATTTCGCTTAATTATTGCAAAGTTAAAATTCAAATACTAGTCGTCTACAAAATTCTGTCATCATTTGAACTCAAAATCAAACAACTAAGCATGAACCAAACGAAGGTCATCCAGGGTTTCTAATTTGTTACGTTAAACAAAACCACTTTCATGTAAAAAAAAAATATAAAAAGAAAACTAGATACATGAAACTGAAGGCGTCAAACTTAAGAACTTGCTACTTGGTCACTTTCATCTCAAATCAATAAAATTTTAACTCAATAAAATTAGCTTCCACTAAAATCATTTAGTCGTAAATGTCTAAAATACCAATTTTTTATAATTATTGCCTCCGCTATTCGGGGGGAGATTTCAATTAACGCTCATACATCCAATTATTTATCTATTGAACGGACACAAGTCATAAAAATAAAAATATAATCAACAATACAAAGAATAAATTTACACCGGTACTAATTCTCTGCCGGTTACCTAAAACCTTAATAGGGGAAGAGATACTACCCCTATTTCTAAATCGATCTAATTTGCAAGCTATGGTCTCTACTATAGTTTACATCTGACGTTAATGTTACCTAGATACTGTTAAAATTCAAAACATTTACGTAAACTATTGTTACACTCAAAATTATCAGTTCTACAGCTTGAAATTTTTATACACATAAACCCGAAGTACATTCAAATAACCACTCTTACAATATTACAAACGCAGATAAAAATAGGTCGTCAAACTTACTTAAAATAACATCGATGGGCTAACAATTTAACAGGGACGACTACGTTTATCTGCTTGCTTCTGTATAATTTGGAGAAAATACGGACAATTGTGAGATGAACACAAACACTATGAGTATGCAAAGTTCGTTTACCTTCTACGCTTGAAAACTAGCGAAAAGGATCTGGACATAAACAGCTTCTTCAGCGAGGTTCTCGATAGGAAACGCCTAATAGCTTATAACGACAGCCAAATGTAGTGAATTTGGTATAGCAACCTCGTTAATGTACTCGTAATTGACTGTCTTCGACGTTGTAGTTTATGTTCACAAAAAAGAGTTTACGCACGATATTATTTACCCAGTCTTGACTTAATACGATAGCTTTATTTACAAGTCTATTTATGATTAATATAACTATTTACAAATGTATGTACAGTGAGACTTGGTTTATGAACGACTGTTTACATAAGCACGCAAATAAGGTTCGGGCATACAATACTCCACCATAAACAATATATAAAATCCGCAAAAGCGATCAAAATTCCGTAAATCAGGAAGCATTTGATGAGAAACACTCTCCTAGCTTCGGAACCGAAAAGGAGGTCTTGTTGATCACGATAAAAAAAAACCACACAAAGTTCCCCCGCCTGGTAAACCACCAACAAACACCGCACAGAGGCGAAAAGTACGCGCTATCCAGGATACATTCAGAAGGGCCGGAAACGTCGACGGTAGTATCTGGGGCCTCCCTGCTACTCACAACTGGACTTAACCATATCAAGACCAGGACTAATGGCAAACACTCAAAGATACATCAGTTTCGCCATTTTCTTAATTTTAAAAAACAACCAATCATGAAACACATTTGTGCAAATTATAAACGCGGTAGAAACGATATGCCCCTTCCGTAAATGATCGAGAGAAATTACGTCATATTTTCTTTTAATGTCGCGCTTTCACATAGAAACTGCATGGAAAGCTTTTCACGTAACTACGGCTTGTCGCACTTTACTGTGCACATACACTTCAATTTTACTGAGGTCATGTTGTAGTTCAGATAAATTTTGCCGTCTCTTATAATGATAATTCTTAATTAACGCGAATCGGTAGGATTTACCACAAAAGAATCTTGGCGCCATTCCTCAATGGATGTTAACAGAAATTTAATACGAAAAACAACTATATCTTAATGACAAATTGCGTTTCTAATTTTAAACCTTGGGAAAATTTATATGATATTTACGATTTTAATTTAAATTAGTTCTAACAAAGAAATCCATTTTAAACTAAATACGACAAATTCTAATCCGAAATACAATATAAAGCGTTATAACATAGATAGCAATAGATATGTTAATTTATCTGAAAAGGACGTAATTTCCCCTTTCCAGTAACAAAAATTCCTAAAACCTAAAATAACTAGAATCACTTATTTACACAAAAAACTATTCTAACCCTACTCTGATTGTACCACAAGCATCACCTGTGAATCAAACGTTTTAAGCAACTTCAGTGCTCAATACATTAATCCTTGGGAACCAAATATTTTAAATCCATCAAAAAAATAACATAGATTCTTTGTTCGCCTGTTAAAATTATACTTTTTTGTAAATTCAACTAATCCCGGTGCTGAATTTTACATGGTTCTGTTTTATCCCTGTGATCATAGCCGGACTTAATTATATCTACCACATCAAATTAAATTTTGAATATTAACACATTTTTATACTTCACATTTAAAATAGTTTAGCACCTTTTAGTGAGCACAATATGACCAAAATATACAGCACTGGATTATAAAAAAAGGCAACTCTGATTAGAGTTAAAATTTCGGTGTTGTAGGTTTACGGTCAGATTTCTCTTCAAATAACACTTTTGTTCAAAATTTAATCGATGTTTTTACTCAAACTTTTTATTTGGTAAAATCACACAATAACCCGAATCAGATAAAATCACGAATCTACAACCAGTTTTCGTAAAAAAAACGTTATAATGCATCATTGAATTGTAATATAATGAGCAATAAATAGGTTTGATTAATTAATTTTTAATAATTGTTGATTCCTTATTAGTTGTATTTTTTTTGTTTATCTAGGTATTTTGTGTGCAACATTAAAATAGTTACAAAGTTCGCAAAACACTTTTTTTATGTTTCTTTGCGGAAGGTAATAACCTTTTTATGCAAACTAGTCTGAGAATATTCTGACGTAGCTTAGTTTGACTTGTCTCATAATATACCTACTATTTTAATATGAAGTTTCGTCAAAATCAATTGCTTGTAGATAACGGCAGAGAAATTAAGGTTCCCTGCGAAGTATATAATGATAACTACAAGTGCTTGATATATCTGTTTGTGAAATTTTATACTGGTAAGAATCAGATTTAATTTAAAGCTTGATAGAAGAGCATAATGAAATTTTATACTGGTAAGAATCAGATTTAATTTAAAGCTTGATAGAAGAGCATAATTTCAGAACTATGAAAAGTTTCTTGATAAACACTAGATCTACTGACAACCTTAATTTCTCAAAATTAAGATTACCAATTTGTACAGATCTTATCTAGCATTTTATCTAAACTCATATACAATATCTGGTGTAGAACAACATACGACCAACATAGAAAATGGAAAATAAAAGAAAAGAAATAACTTTAATAATAATTTTGTAAAGATAACTATGCATCTACTTTTTTATTCATAACGAAAATAGGCAACACTGTAAAAACAAAAACAATAATCTATGTCAGATGGACGTTTCAAACTTCACGTCAAATAGACGTTAATAGACGTATAGAAGCTAACTAATTAAACAAATTTAAAAACAAATTAAAAAAATTGCAAACCCACTCGCTTCTATAAAATACCGATAATAAAATGTTAGCATTTTCAATCGTATTAAATTACTTTTCGGACTTAGTTTGCTTAATATTAAGAAACGATATATAAAATTAAACTTTGTTTAAAAAATATGTCTACATATTTTCTTATATTAATCAGTTATTCAGATATTGAAAAAAATTGAACTAACACTTAAACTCCACCTCAGGAATTTTTTATGCTAAATTACGCGTCGTATCAAAAAATTGCAAAGAACATAATTAATCGATACCTTTAAGATTTATATGTTGGTGTTTTATATCTTAGAAATATACAGCTTTTCGAGAAATACAGAAACAACAAAAAACTGCTCCTAATAAACCGTTCTCTACCTGCTGAATTTCTCCAGGAGAAATGAAAACAAGCTTAAATACGAAATTTTAAGTACGTAGGTGTTGTCGTTCTGGATCTACCAAACATCCACACACACATCCAATCACACACGCACGCGAAACTTTGCCCAACACTGTAAAATGAGCTAATAACTCGATAAAGCATTAGTGAAACAAAAGTCAATTACATAGCTTTCTATACCTACATGTGTATATGTAGGTTGGAAGTTAAAAGCACTGTTATTACATTAGTAATAGTTTTGAAAAGAATAAATATAGATTTTCTTCCACTTGTAAATCTGATTTAATCAGCTGAATAATTATTCTAACCTAAAAAGTTAATTTTATAGTATGATCTAAATGCAATTAGCCTTAGCAATTCAAATAAGCAATATTGCAAACAACTATTTAATAAAGAATTAAATATTAGATTTTATGCATTGGTTAAACTAAATATCTGGTGTGAAACAATACACGACCGTCCGTCCAAATTGAAATAAATGAAACAATCTGTTTTTTTACATAATTAGAGGATTTTAAACGATTGAAAAATGTATGCTTTGATAAGATAGCATTAATCCTTTAAATACAATGTAATTTCACAATTTATGTTATATAAGTACTTATTTCTCAACGCGTTTCAATACAATATGTACCATTATCGAGAGAAAATAAATAAGTAAAATAACAAGTAGTTATGGTACCAAATCATTAAGGTAATGTAGCAAACAATGTAAAGGTAAGTCTATAAGGCAAACCTGTGAGTTTATTAAACGTACTTTCTGTTTATTGTTATAAATATCACATGCTTCCAAAGCATCTAACTTATCTTTCTTATTACAAAAAGTTAAAAATTTATACTTTTTAGTGAAGTCATAATGTAATTATATACGATTCTATGTTAAGCATAAGTTGATTTGTCTCTGTGTGTTTATATTTGTAACATCAAATGATCCCCTATATCCCGTACCAAAGTTCTTAAGTGTTTATCCAATATAAACAGAATTGCAGAATGTGCAGTTCAATTTATGGATACCCAACTTCAAAATATCGTTAGTTGAATCTTTGGCATTAAATAAACATTTAAGAGCATAGAAATTAGTATTGAAAGCTACTTTTTATTTCTTTTGTAATATGCCATCTACCTTTTGTGATATTTTCGCAAAATGTAAAATTATATATATATATATATATATATATATATATATATATATATATATATATATATTATATATATATATATAATATATATATATATATATATATATATATATATATATATATATATATATATATGTGATCGTACTCCTGCATCCCTGCTGATAATAAAGATGGGTAGTTCGTGATGCTACCGCTAGAGTTAGATAGTTACAGTGAGTCGTCAAAAGAGATTGTCTAGTATATTTAAATCTATTTCATCTTCAATATCACCAATTTTTAATTTCAACGTTGTACGCCCAGCCCCTCTGGTGCTACCAGATAAAGAATTTAGAACATCCGAGCTTCCAAAAAATTTTAAACTTAACTTATCAATTATATCTTTATTTATCAATGAGACCGTTGAACCGGTATCATATATCGCCTCAAATACTTTATCTTTTATATTGACATAAATTTTTATTAATTTTTCTGGTGCACTTTTGGCTGGTTGCGTTAGTCAATCTTTTTTACTAGCAATGTTCAAAACTTGATAAATGTCATCATCTGTTTCTAAAAAGTCAGCCTCGTTTATATTTACATGAGGTTTTCTACCATTTTTCTCTTGGTTCCAACAAAACTTCTCCGGGTGGAATCTATTTGGTAAGTTCAACTTCTCACAAATTTTACAGTCAGTACTTTTATTTATTTGAGTATGAGATGTTCTTTGTCTGTTATAATTCCTAGTCTCGATTTCTTCCCTTCTATTTACATTTTGGTTATATTTAGGTCTATCACGAATAATATCAAGATTTCCTTTTTTTTTTTATACGAGTAACCAATGTTCTAGATTTAGAAGAGATTAAACAAGATCATAAACTAAATGCTAATGAATTAAAATTTCAAAATAAAATTAAAATAGAAAATAATATAATATGTAAAGTGAATAATGGAAAAAAGAAAATTGTTATTTCAAATGCTCTAGCTGATAAATTAATCGATAGAATTCATAAAAAGTTCGGACACATTGGTCCTACTAAAATGAGTAATACTATTAGACAATATTATTATATAAAAAATCTGGATAAAAAAGTGATTAAACATTGTAAAGAACGTGCTATCTGCATAAAAAATAAGACCAGATCCAGAAGACGAATGGGTCTTATGTCAAATCTAGGCCCACCTAAAGAAGCTTTCGAGTTGATGAGTTTAGATACTGTAAGTGGATTTTCTAAGTCCGGACCAAAATATTTACATATTCTCATAGATCATTTTTCAAGATATTGCTGGTTCAGAGCTTCGAACTCACAAAACTCAAGGGACTTTATGAAATTGCTCAAGAAAGTTACAGGAAACTATGACATACACACAATATTAGCCGATAGGTACCCGGCTATAAACTCCTCTGAATTTAAAAATTTTTTAAAAGATAAAAATATTAATTTAACATTCACTGCAGCTGACTGTGCTTGGTCAAATGGTATGATCGAGAGATTAAATCAAACGTTGGTGAACAATATCAGATGTTTAATAAATACACCTGGAGAAAAGAGGAAATGGCAAATTGTTGCTAAAGAAGCAGTAGACGTTTACAATGAAACCGTACATTCCACTACCGGATATGCACCAGCATATTTGCTTTCCGGCCAAGTTACAAATATTTGTCCTATTGATACACTAGAACAAGACTGATGAAAAAAATGAAAGTATTGGTGATAATGTTTTTGTGGAAGTTGGAAATAAATTAAACAGAGCTAAGTTAGATGAAATTAGAACTGGACCATTCAAAATTGTTGAAAAGATTTCGCCATTAATGTATCGGCTGAATTCAAATAAAAGCAAAACTTTAGGAAACGTATTCCATAAAGGAAAACTAGTATTATCTAATGTTTAAATCAATTAAAAAAAAAAAAAAAGAAATAAATGAAAATTGTAAATAGCAGATTACTCATAGTGAAATTTTACTATTTTGTAAATTCTCTTTGTACATTTTCCCGTGTAAAATGTTTTGAACAGGGGGGATGTAAGATCGTACTCCTGCATCCCTGCTGATAATAAAGATGGGTAGTTCGTGATGCTACCGCTAGAGTTAGATAGTCACAGTGAGTTGTCAAAAGAGATTGTCTAGTATATTTTTGTTATTTTAAACCCTTATTTAATTGTATAAATTCAGTTTAGTTTCAGGTAAGAATATTAAATAGTTTTATGTAATTCCATATGTAACTTAATAAAATACGTACTTTCAGCAATTGAATTTAAACTGTTTTTCTCCAAAACCAAACTAACCTACCAAGCATACACATATTATATATATATATATATATATATATATATATATATATATATATATATATATATATACAAAATTGTCGATTATATTTGAAATGTAACCATTTGCTTGTGAAATTGTTTTTGTAATTGATAATTCTTTATTGACATTTGTTTGGCATAATTTTAATGATATTACTCTTACGTGTTTTGACAGGAACCATTCGGAATTGCAATGTCCGTATGTGTAAGTTTTTTCAATATGGAGAACTCAAACCTCTTCTACGTAAAAATTTTTGTTTTAATCTAGAAAATTAATGACCATATTTTGTTCTTTTTCTAGTGTAAGTTAATGTATAAATTGTTATTAATTACGAACTCATCAATAAAATCTATTGAACCATTAAAACATGCTAAAATATCATCAACATAAGGGAATCAAAATACTATCTTATCAAAAACATTTAATTAATAAATCTGGAGTTTCTCCACTCAACATTCCCGTATACCTACATATTTACCATAACTGTAGTAACGGATTTATACAATTACATAATAGCACTCTGCGTATCGTGTTTTACATGTTCAACACTTTAATTTTAGGATAATATAAATATTGCAATAAGTTTCTTAAGGATTTTCATTTTTTGCTCAATATATATTCTAATTGTGTTTCAACATGCACTTTCAAATAGTAATTTAAGTTAAAGTAAGACGTTAAACAAAAAACAGTTGACAAGTCCCTACAACTTATAAGTTCAGTACATTATGTTTACAAACTATTGTCATTATCTTCCAGTCTATACCCTACTATGATGCATCCGCTTTGGTAATACGTTCATATCGGAAATTTGCAACATTATTGAAGCAACAATAATAATTTATGTAAGATTGTCGATAAAACCTTCATGTCATATAGAGTTCAATAAACTCTAGACGCTAAATTGAAAAAAAAATTTTAAGCCACTTGAATCATAAATAGATCCATAATACAACTTTTGAGAATGAAACAATATCAAGAAAACTTATGTGCACACGCCTACCCGTGCACGCACTCACATAAGCACACGCATACACATACAAACACGAACACACCATCATCCGCATACACGCATACACGTCAGCAAGCACACACACTCCGACAGGCGCGCGAACATCACAGTCGAATGTGTAAAATAAACTAATAAATCGGTAATAATAGCGATTGCGTAACCTTCTATGTCTACATTTGTTCTTCTCAAGAAAACCTAACCTTTCCCGCCGGCAATGTAACAAGGGTTAATCCTCGATCGATTCCAATTTTTTTCAACACTCCTAGCCTGTAGATGACCCATCAATGCTTAGTTTTTAGTAAAATAAAATATGTCTAGAGCATCAAATTTAAAAAGATTGTAAGCTGCTCTCGCTTACTTTAATTAAAGTTTACTTTAATTTGCCTCGATCTAGCTCAACTGGTTTTTAATTATGTGAAAAGGGGAGTTATTCGTTGTTACTGTGGTTGATCACTATTACCAGGTTCGTTCACACTGAACACTAAAATAAAAACAAAAAACGGACAGGTATTTTAAATAAACAAAAATAAATAATGCTGCTTCTGCTTGATCGGAACCTGGTCGATTCGTTTTCTGATGGGCACTTTTTGTACACGGAATTGCTGGGCGGTGGCCCATAGGAAGCTCTGCTCTTTACGCTCTCTGTGGAAGTATGGTTAGCGAGGTGTTTACACGTTCGAAAGCTGTCTGGAGCAAAACTATTTACAGTTATTATAACTGTGACGTTATGTGGTTGTCAATATGATAACAAGGGTAACACTATTTTACCTCCTTAGAGGTGAACTAGAAAAATCAATACTTTTACAAGGATTCGTATTACAGAATTTAAATTGTATAAATGCAACTTTCGTACCTCTAACTTCTAACGAAAGTGAATTTTAAAGAAACTAACTAATATTTGCAGGGTCTTTATTAACCAACTATCCGTTTATAGGTATTAATTACGGTGGATTTATATATTTATAATTATTCTATGTAATTAGCGGCAGTTTTAGTAAAACAGAATTGGTGGTGTTTACGATTTCTTCAACTCTTTGGAATTGGAAATGAATACTTTAGTAGTGTATTCTTGGTACGGACACGCTTGAGGCCGTGGGCGATTAGTAGCTCCTTGCGCTTCTGGATTCGACGGCGTCAATAGTAGCTTCCTGGGATGGCTCCAAGTCGGGTCCGGTTTCAATCATAACAATGATAATGTACTTAAACCGTCCGGAATTATTTAGTTTAAAGATTTTCAGTACAGGATAAAGTAAACGTTTTACAGGTACGGCAGAGTTGAAGAAGTTTTTCTCCTTCAAGTCTCGGTTATTGCGATAAGCGATCAGGATCGGATACAGATTCAGGACCCTTAATAAGTAAAGTTTTCTCTTAGCGTAGGATCTTTAAATATTCGGCAACTTTCTATATTCAGCGATGTTAAATAAACAGGCTGACGGAATGTAACAAAGGTGTTAAATTAGGATGTTTCTATCCTTTGGATATATCATGATAAGTGAGCGGGTACGAAAACGGTTTATTACGTTAGTGATATTGAAATGTAATACTCTCTGTTACGTACTGGGTTCGTAATATACGAACCTGGGTGACGAAAATATAGTCTAATTGCGGGCGGCTTGCTGCTTTCAATCTGTCGGCTTCCTGCACTTCGGTTTTACTTATGTTGCCCAGTGTAGGCATGTTTGTGTGAGTCGGTGTTTGGTGTGTAAGTGGAGAATCAATTACAAAAATCTGGGAAAATACCCGTTGTGCTGTTTATTGATACCCGGAGATTGGCAGAATTTAGGCGTAAACCTTTCTGTCAAATGGAGTAGGTAAAATACTACATCGGGTGTTTTGCCCGACTTGAAGTCGTTCACTGGTGTAAGTGTGGTGATGTATGTTTAACTTACATTCAGGTGACCGAAAATTGAGGCAGTAAAAATTGAGGCAGTGGTAAAGTCTGGTGTATAAGATAAGAGCACCTCGGTCTGGGCTCTCGAAAAATGCCCTTCAGAATGAGTCGAGTTGACCCAACGAAATGAGAGCGTCTGTGGGAAAACGAAAGGGAAGGTCACGTTTTTCATATCCTCCCCAGTGAGGAGGGCGGGCTGTTTGAGATTTACAAGCTCCTCTAGCCACAATCATGGATTCCCAGCATACACACATACATTACGTGTATATGCATGGTGGGATTAAGGATGGGTGTGGTCAGGAAAGGATCGGAAAGAACTGAGTTATGTTTCTAAGGAGGAACATACTATCCCAGCATTCACCTAAGTAGCCGCACATGGTGTGCGTGTATACAGTGACCATGTCGCTACATGTGTAAGAGGAAAACTCCATGAAAAACCCTCATACAAGGTAGACGGTAACGTGAATCGAACTCATGACCTCCCGAATGCTAAGCATGTCATGTCATCACTACTCTATTAGATCGGTGAGAGTTTGTAGCGGTTCTCGCTCTTTTATTTAGAATCCGTGTAGGGCGGAGACGGCTTCTAGTGCCGCGATTGGTGGATAGACTGGCGGGGACTCTGACGTAACAAAACTCTTAACGTTGTTAAAATTAACATAGGAGGGGATGTAAATTCATTATTTGATGATTTCTGTAAATTTTATTTAAACAGGATAATTATCAAATAATTAATTAAAAAAATAAAGGATGCTGGCCCTTTATAAGATGTCGTATTTAAAATAAAAAAAATAATAACCTAGGAGCTGATCGGAATCGGCCGGAACTAGAGTATTAACTTTTATCAATAGAATTATAACTATTATAATGATAACGTAATGATAATGTAACAACTGACATTACCACGGT
Source organism: Vesta saturnalis (assembly GCA_036346205.1). Lineage (NCBI taxonomy): Eukaryota > Metazoa > Arthropoda > Insecta > Coleoptera > Lampyridae > Vesta > Vesta saturnalis. Next base: position 1,061,636 of record JARFJB010002098.1, on the reverse strand, counting down.
AAGTACACTGGAAAGTTGCTTTAACACATCTGGCAAGCGAACGAAAATAGGTCGACAGCACCAAAATTAATTCCACTTACTAGCCATAGATCTTTTTGAAATAAAAAAATTAAATTACTTTTGGTAAAACACAACATAAAGTAATCATTTAAAACCCTTGCGCATTGGTACGTTAAAATGCCTGGGGAAGAGCATGTTTTATTCGTACCAAATAAATCTTTAATGCAAATTGTGTTAAAAGTGAAACGATTAACTGTAAATGAATAAACTAAATAAAATACTTATTTTTTTTACGTTTTTTAATGGTGTATTTTAAATTATACAATCTAAACGTTTCGATAACACTTACAGTTATCTTCGCCAGTAGTAATATCTGTTAAAATTGTTAAAGATGTTGTAAACAATTTTGTCAAAGTTGAAAAATTAAAACATAAACATCAGCCTGCTATCAACATAACAGTTTGAGAAACGTATAAAGCCAACTATACAATTAAATTTCAGTAAAGAATAACTAGGGGATTAAAAATTAAGTATTGTAAAACTGTCTTAAAGATGATAAATCAGAACACTCTCTACGACGAAAGCTAACAATGAAAAATGTCAGCCAAAAAACACATTTAACAAAATTTAATCAAGTTATGATGTAGTGTAAAGTTGTGAAAAACTTCAATTTCAAAATGATAGAAGCATTCACAAATATAAACATGATATCAAATAAAATAATCCAGTTAAATCTATTAAAGATATCTTTACCAATAAGTGCAAGTGTTATTAACAATGAAAAGCATAATGCAGAACGTTTTCTTTTTTTTTGTAATTTTTAAATAAAAAAAAAACAAATGTTTAACGTTTTTAAAATTAATATTCATCAGAATACATAATTGTGTCAAAACGAAGAAGCACGATTTTTTAATTTTTCAGTGAATTTAGCAGATTTATCTCTACCTCATTTTTAATGGATCATAACTTGAACGTCAATCGAATATAGGGTTGCAAAGTTCAGTGCATCCATTTCACAAACTACCCTATTCACAAATGAAATACTACTTTTGTAACATAAAATACTACTATATCATTACTTATGTTTACTAACACGTATGCTAAAATATACCTACCATTAAAATATTATAGGTGTCTAATCATAGACGTCTAAAACTAATAATTTCCGAAAATAAAACTGAAATTAGCTACAGAAAATGCAATTAAAAATAGTAATGTGTTCCTCACAAATACGTAAATCTACTTTTATGCAACGAGGTGAGCAGGTGTATCTTCCGCATGGTGAACATTATAATTTATATAAAGTATTGTTAGACGTAATTTCTATTCTGAACAACTTCGTTACATGTGTAGGTACATGTATTTGTACTTTTCATCATTACCATTAACTTTACATAACACTATTAATTAATATTTGTAGAGTACCAACATCACGCCATGACTACCCTTAAAGTAATTAAAAAATATAACTGAGACTGTAGTTAATTATGTACATTTAATATTTAGTGAAAACTTTACAAAGAAAATATAACCGCTTGTTACAAGGCCATAGTTAAACTACACACCGGGGAAATGTTGACGGTAATTAAATCTTAAATATAATTTTTCCCCTAATTTAATATGCAACTTTTTGTTTTGTTTTTCTTGTTGGCATTTGTACAAATCACATAACAAATGTTTATCACTATTCTTGCAGTGGATATTAACTTTCAGCGCTTATACTATGTTTATTAATAACTTGATGAATTACGAATAAAATTAGAACGAGTGGAAGCGTTAGAAAAGATGATTCAATCTATTGTGGTATTATAGATTGTAAATTGTAACGACTTTCGCCTATCTAAACGTAGTGAAGCATTTTTCAATCTTATGTTAATAAATACATCGAGATTGTATCAAAGTAGAAAAGCCCTGTGCTAGATTTTTTAAACGGCTCCATGCAATTAATCGCATTCCTTTCGTCGTTGGATAGTCAAGTCAAGGAGGCTAAACGAATACTTTAAAAGCACAACTTAAAGCATTGCGTTTTATTTCGTTGGAAAATTTAATTAATAGATCACATCAATTTAACGAAAGATTGAAATTGAAAAATTTAACGAATTATCAAAATAACACCCTAAACAAAAGTGAATGTATGCGTGACAAGATTCTGATCGATTCAGATTCAATTTAGGACTTCGTATAACTGTTTAAATAAGTTTGTTGTACGAAAAGAAACCTTAGTATCATACAAAAACCAATTCCTTAAAAAGTTTTAGTTGTAAAATACCTCAAAAACTTTGTGCATATATATGTGGTATAAAAGTTTTTGATTTTACTTTTTCTTAACAAAGAAATGGCTTTTTGGTAATTGTTTATTTATGAAAATGAAAGTTTTCATGTTTGTGCTTGATATTATATAGAAATGATGAATAATCTTGCAATGATCTGTCTATACCAAATTTTTAATAACTTGCTTGTTTCGCTATTAAGAAAGTAAAAGAAGCAGAACAGTTGTCTAATAGATATACAGGGTGATTCACCGTGACCGTCTGGTAGACATATGTCGAGAACGACAAAAGTTATTGAATAATAAATTTATATGTGGCCAGAAAGGGAAGAGATCTATTTCGTGAAAGGATTTTTAGAATTGTGGCATTTCTGGGTGTACCGCAAGTTGACCCTAACTTTCTATTTTAAATGGAATGTCCTTATTTTCAATTTTTTTCGGATTTTGCGGACGATTTGAACATAAAAAATGATATATCGATTATTTTTAATTATAGGATTCTACAGTTTTCATACAGCTATCGATCAAACAAAATAATCATCCATATCTCATACAGCAAAATTTTTAACTAACTTAATCTGAAAACCACACAGAAAGAGTTATAACTATTTTTTTTTAAACGGCAAGGTACCAATTTAATGTAATTTAATTATAGTTAACAATAGTATTAAGCAAATTTAAGTGTTATATTAATTATACTGTTCAATGTGTTCTCCATTGACTTCCAAGTACTTCAAAATTCTTTATGTACTGCGCATCTAGTAGCTCTTCGAACTTCATTTGGATCCAAACCATTAAATGCTGCCGTAACTCTATTCAGCAGTTCCTCTCTGTTGTTCACCGTGCTTACATAAACTTCATATTTTATACGATCCCAAAGGTAGAACTCCAAAGGTGTCAAGTCACAAGATGGCGCTGTCCAATTCCATGGACCTAAACGCCTTATCCATCTATCTTCAAACATTTTATATAGTGCATTACTAACTGGCTCAGCACAATGACTTGGAGACTCATGGAGTTTATACCAACACGAAAAATACTGGTTGAGACGTAGGTTATCCAAAAAAGAAGTTACTACATTTCTCAATATTTCCAAATAACTTGCTCCGCTCAAATTTTCGTAGTAAATGTAATAACAACATTTATTGTCCAGTAATAAGTGTAATACGTTAAAACTAAATTTATATTGAAAATTCCTCCTTCGTACCATATGGGATTTCCATTGTTCCAGAAGTAAGAGTATCTACGATTAAAAATCCTTTCCTTTGAAAATTTTGCATTACCACCCCAAATAATTTTGCTTAAAGGTTTAGGGTCTTCCTGTATGCGCACTAATGAATGCCATTTCACAAAATACAATTCTTTGAGCTGAATATGGGGGTCAAGTTCCTGAACAGTAACAAATTTGAAATTTCTTTAATATTCGTTGAACAGAACTATACGAAATGCCCAAGTTCGCTATCGGCGAACGGTTCGAAGAATTTAGATTGACGTGAAAATAGGCCAAAACATTAATCTCTTTATCTTCATTTGATGTTATATTTTGGGTAATTCTTTCTACACGTTGCCAAGTCTACTAAAATTGCTTTGCAATCTTTTGAATTTTTGTGGATTCATTGGTGGTAATTCGGGATGCTCTTCATTAAATTTTCTGCATGTTCTGTCAATTATTCTCTTGCATTGTCCATACATCATAAATAAAGTTAAAATATTCGAGTTTGAGTAATTATTATTTGTCATTTTCTGAACAATGATGCACTAACCGTAGATAATCAGACACCAAGTACGTTGATAACTTGTTATAATTTGTCATCATACATCATTAGATTCGCATTTGTTTCCTCTATCGACTGGTTTAATTAAATAGGTACTCTGACAAAGTTTCAGAAAAAAATTAATATCTCTGAAAATATTAACTTTACGTATAGGAAGTTTTGAGTCAAGTCACCTTTAAATCATCCGTAAAATAAAAAAAAAAATTGAAAATGGGGTCAACTTCCGGTACACCCGGAAATGCCACCATTCCAAAAATGTTTTCATGAAATAGATTTCATCCCTTTATAGCCACATATAAATTTTCAGTTCAATAGCTTTTTTCGTTCTCGAAATACTTCTACCAGGCGTTCACCGTGAATGACCATGTATATGAAACCTGAAAACGTAAATATAAGCCTTTTGTAATGGTTAGGGAACATATACAAAAAGGTCAACTACTGAATTTAATTTTATTTCAGTAGATATCAGCTAAGCCCTTATCAGTTTAATCATTATTAAACCGCTTTCAAAATGACATATCAGAATACCCTGCAACAGACAAGGACTAACAATGAAAACTGTTTCAATCAACAAACAAATTTAAAACAATTTAATTAAATTGTAATGTAAGCGCATAGTAGTGAAAAACTAATTTCAAACGGGTAAAAATATTCACTGCTAAAAATCTAGCATACCAATCAAATATCTAGTTAAATCATAAAAATTCAACAAAGAATTAAAAATCCGTTATTATTTAAGTACTGTAGTTCTGACTAATTATCTTATACTCGATTTGTATTGTCATTCACGCTATTCGACACGAAATAATATAGCTAAAGTATTTGATTTTAAAAAAGTTTATTTTATGTATGGATAGGGACCTATTGGCGCTACATTTAAAAATTATTTTCATGTTATACAGAGTGTGCCAAAAACACGAAAAGTATTAAAGTTGCTATTTTTTAAATGGAACACCCTGTATATTATTTTATTTTCTGTTTGTATGATGAAAATAAATGCGAGTTTTATTAAGGCTTAACCTACCTAAACCTTATGGTTTTTTAAATATTTTATGAAAATGTAGTAACAAGTTTAATGCTTAAATTCTCAACTTGATTTTTTTTATTTTCAACCAAATTAAGACTGGAAGTCTAATTGATCAAGTTTTATGTCGTCCGTGTGAAACATTTACTAACTTATACAAGGTGTCTTAAAATTAAGGGTCAATAATTGCAATCTTTTAACGGTAGTAACTTATTTAATTTAAATAGGACAACCTGTACTTTATGGCAACAGCAGATGCAAAATTTGATTATCTATCAAATAGTATTACATATACCTATGGCTAACTCTTCATATTTTCAAGTAAAATGCACATTTTTTTTTGTGCAAACTGAGTTCAACAAATTTATAATTAAAGGCGTTTTTACAAACAAAATTAATTGAAGGGCCATCAAATTCTACAACCTAATCTAAATTATTATGTAAGTAATAGTAGTTTCGTAGTTTAAAATAAAAAAATAGTAGTACATACAAATCACTTAGTCAAATATTCAAAATGACGATCGTCTGTCTCGACATAAAGCGTGATCATTTAGTAAACTCCAGTGTTAATATGGTTGAAAATTAAAAAAATACAAGTTGAGAAATTAAGCATATATATGGTGAGTACAAAATATTTGAAATATAAGTTTACTCGAATAAACTTTTTGCCTTGCTTCGTACTAACTGCCATGAGTAGAAGTGTCTTTAACCAAAGATGGTCTCCAATTGGTCATGTACAATACTTTCCACGCTTACCCTGTTTGCAATTACTATAAACTATTAGTTTGAAAAGGTCACGTTTAACCAGATACGTTATACGCGCGCGGTATTTCGCCTAGGCCATCGTATTGTGGAATAATTGCAAGTGTAAATACTATTGTAATTTACAGTAGGTTAAATAGTTGTATATTTATTTAATATTGATTGTATTTTTTTTCTTTTCTTTCTTTATTACGGTACATAATTTACAGCCTTCTAATGTACTGTGAACTATGAAAATGCAAACCTTCTCCATTATTACACATGTTTAAAATACTTAGCTTTTTGTTTTTTTTTATTGTGCATATTTATGTTAAACTCATCTGAATTTTTCGGTAATACAGCTATCTTCGTCAGTAGCAGTGCTACCTTTGCGAATTTTCAAGATGTTGAAATAAATTTATAGAGCTTGACAAATATGAAAAGGCATCCTATTAATATAAGAATTTGATCAACGTATAAAGCCAACTATGGAATACAATTTTAGTAAAGTATAATTAGATCATTAATAAATTAAATATTGATAAACTACCTTGAAAATGACAATTCAGAACACCCTTCACCGGTCAAAGTCCAACAATGAAATATGTCAGAACCAAAGAACAAATTTAACAAAATTTAAATTATGATGTAAGTATAAACTTGTGAAAGATTTTAGTTTAAAATTGATAAAAGCATTCAGAAATAAAAACTTGACATGAATTAGAATAATCCAGCCAAATCTAACAAAAGAATGTAAGTGTTTTTACACCGAAAACACGAAGTAATACGTTTTATATAATTTTAATTTTAACTACGTGTGTTAAATGATAGTGCTGTGGCAAATTAAGATATAATTGGTGAAGTATTTAATTCTAGGAAAAACAGCACAAAACCTAGATATACCAAAAGCAAAAATTAAAATTAACACGTATCGTTATGCCTTCTATTATTTATAAGATGCCAAGGTTTTGAAAATTTCCGTTTAAATAGGTATTTAAACGGAAATTTTCTTCTGGCCTGTTGGAGTTAGGAATTAGGATGCTTACATTGTTCAATAGTTTCACATTGTAAACGAATATAATAATAAGTTTGTTTTGACAGTATTTCCATATTATCAAATTGAATGTCATGATTTAAATTATTTAAAGCATGATAAGCTACCGTAGATTTCTTTGGTTGACCCAATATACAAAATGACATATATGTTCTTTACGTCTTGTACTAAATCTAGGTTTTGTGGTTTCAATATATACTTTGCTACATGAACAAGATAACTTATACACTCCGAAGAATGGTAATGAATTCAGGGGGACCTTAAATGTGCTTTACTTTTTCTTGTCTAAATGCGATAATTAATCAGGACTTTTTAAATTCTGTCCGTAACATTACTTATAAAAGGAAGAAAAGCAGTACCAACGTTAAGCACTGGTTTTCATTTATTATTAATATAATTAAGTGAATATCCATTAGCTTGCAGGGATTCTGTTAAATATTTATTTTTCAAGAATTTGGGATTCCAAATTCGTTTTACTGGATCCACTAAATATTTAATTACACCAATTTTTTGATGTGCAGGATGGTTTGATAATTTATGAAGGTATCTATTAGTGTGTGTCGGCTTTCAGTAAACCTTGAAGGATAGTGAATTATTAGTTTTAGATATTAGTATGCCCATAAATGGTAAACTTCCATTGGTTTCCTTTCCCATGGTAAACTGGATTCTAGAACCTATACCGTTTATAAAAAAAGTTCATGTATAATCTACTTTTTTATTTGCTCCCTAAATCCGTGGTTACTATTCAAGGTGTTCACAGAATTTGTTATTCCAGTAAAAATAAGTCATAGTAAAACAGAGATGACAAAGAATGCTTATATACTTTGAAAAAATATTTTGTAAGAACCAATTGCACTAACAATAGACCTTAGAGGAACATTAGGTTCATAAATTTTTGATAAACCATACAGTTTTGGTGAAAGAGCTTCAGAGTTAGTTTCTTTTTTAATTCTTCAAGAATAGATAGTAATTTTAATAAATTCCTTAGTTTTTAAAAGAAACTTTTTCGTACGATCTTTTGGTAGTTCACGATAGGTCTGTGGTCCAACTGTTGTTCTACTTTAATGTTATAGGCGTTCATATTTAATATAACAATTGCTTAACCTTTATCTCATTGTAATATTATATTTTTATTCCGTTAGAGTGTTCTGATTTGTCATCTTCAAGGCAGTTTAATTATATTTAATTTATTAAAGATCTAGTTATACTTTACTAAAATTGTATTCCATAGTTGGCTTTATACATTTATCAAACTGTTATATTTATAGCAGGCTTATATTTGCGTTTTCATATTTTTCACATTTCATAAATTTGTTCCAACATCTTAAATAATTCTGAAAGATTGTACTACTATTGACGAAGATAACCTTGTTAGATCTGTAAATATAAATATACAACAAATAAATCCAAAAAGCTAAGTATTTTAAATATTTTCTACTACCTTTAAGCATAAGAATTTCACAAATGCAGTAATGTACAAATGTGTCACACTTGTGAGACGTTTGTTAAAATACAAGCTTTTTAATGTCGGTATCTCATGACAAAATGCAAAAATAGTAAATGTCATTATTTAATTGCATACGAATTATATCAGCGAACAATAGTGTGGCGAAAATAAGTCGAGCAGCTCAATTGCGAGAATACAACGGCAAGTGATACATTGAAAAATGAATCGTGGAAAGCGGTTAGTGTTATTGGCAAGTATTGTGGAAGGTAAGTAATACAAAAATTTTGTATTTCAAGATAATTATTTGCAGTATTAAACTTGCGCATTTTATGAAAGCATCAAATGATTAAATAAGGTTAAAAGTTAAAAACATAACTATTTACGTAGTTGGTGTTAATATTCATTTTTGGTCAGTATTCTTATCATAAATGGTTAACAATTATTTTATTTCGATCAGCACATATACTAAATAAATGGTCAGTATATTCATTACTGTGCTTATTCAGTATAATTTTTATATATAGTCAGTACAATTTGAAAATGTAAACTTTCACCATTAACACTCATAATAAAATACTTATCTTTTTTGGGATTTTTAATGGTGTATAATTTACAATCTAAACGTTTCGATAACACTAGTTATCTGTCTAGTAATGTTTCTTAAAATTGTTAAGATGTAGTAAACAATTTTGTCAAATTTGAAAAATTCAAACATAAACATGTTTATGTTTGAATTTTTCAAATTTGACAAAATTGTTTACTACATCTTTAACAATTTTAAGAAACATTATCATACGAAGATAACTGTTTTATCGAAACGTTTAGATTGTATAATTTAAAGTACACCATTAAAAAATCCCAAAAAAGATAAGTATTTTATTAGTCAGTACAATTGTTTTTTGATCAGGAAGGTTTAGTTTTGGTCATTATGAGGTACAAAATAAATTGACACTTGAAGATCTGTGAATTTTAATATTTTACGTTCAGACTATTCCATTCTTTTGTGAAGCAGATAGAAGTGTTGGAAAGTTATATTCCTTGTTTCTAGGAGTCAGTTTCATGATACATTTATTGATGCTTTTGAGCTGCTACACATGTGATTACGTCTGTGGTGGCACTTAAAATCCCATGTTTACTTCACTAAGACGTCATTCGTCGTTATATTCCACAAATCGAATGTTGCAAACACCAACTGATGCACATCTCTTACTAGATGTGACTTTGAAATGTAAATTTATTAAATTCCATGAATTATAAAATGTTTTTTTGTGTCAATCATCTTGTTCTTAACAAAAGCTAACGACATATAAAGTGTTTGCAGAACATTTTATTCATCTGCAGCTCCCTGCATAACGAGACTATTTAGTTCAAATACTGACCATTGATATAAAATGCGTGGCGTAATAAATACTGACCCAATGTCGTTTTGAATATGTTAAACTGTTTTTCTGATTTTCATAACATTATACCCATATTACTGTCACTAGGGCCGGTGTAACTTGCATTGTCTACAGGATTGTTGATTAAATATCTGTATATTAAATGTTATTTTCGAAATAATTAAACTTTAAACATTTTTTTCTCCTTTATGGATGTATTTAGAAAAAAAGTCACCTTTTGTAGGTACACTGGCAACCTCAGCAAATAATACTGACCGCACTACTTTCGGTTTTTAGGCACTTTCATATCTCCAGTGCAATATGTGGTAAAACTTGTTAATTATAAACAGGTTTCTTACTTTAATAATTTATTTTCTTAGAGCATGACGCAAGCGTCACATAACTTACCAGAAAGAGCAACATCTGAAACCATAAAAGTTTACTATTATTGATACGTGTAAATTGTGGTTTATAAATTTATGGTCTTTAAGTTACAACTCATCTTGTATGTTGTTGGAAAATGGCAACATTGCCACTAAAAATCGTTTTAAAATTTTAAAAGGTTTCAAACGTGATTACTTTAAAATCTTTGGATTGGTGAAAATAATCAGGCTATGGTTTTTTTTTTTTGGTTTTCTGGTACCTTCATATAAGAAGGAAAACGCCATTTTGGCAAAAAGAAATTGAATGCGTAGTTAGAAGCACATGTAAAATTTGGAAAAGGTGTTCCTAAAAATTTTATTGAATTTTTCAAGAAAAGTTTTAACTCGGCCTGTTGCTGGTTTTAATCTTTTCCATATAAATAAATCCTGTTGGGATTTCGAATTTTAGTTCGGCTTTAATTTTTTTGTTTCTACTACACCTTAGCTTCATTCAAAAGGTAACCTACTCACTTTCTTTTCTTATTTACTAGACATAGCTTTGAAATGCATGCGTACATGTTTTGAAATTTTTAATACAGCATAAAGGTATATTTTATAAAATTTAGGAATCGATTTAAATTCTAACACAGTTATCTTATATAGGTTCTTTTTGGTCCTTTACACATTCACTCAAGATTAACATATTTCGTGCTTCCATAAGGAATAATTAAACCGTTTCTGACAGCACATTTGGATATCATTCGTCCGAGGTGTGAAATATTAGTTATGGGTCTTCGAGCCTGAATGGAAACAGTCTACGATTACTCCTTCTCATAGTATCTTCCGAATTAATGGAAGAAATATACGTTACACCTACGACTGGTTTCTGATAAGTATTATTGTTACATGCATACAAAATTTACCTATGGTTAGTGACTTTTGATTGCTTTTCTACATAACGAGGCTCTCGTTATCTGTACTTTACTGAAAGTCTTAACCATTACATTACTGTGCTTGCTATTTGTATTAGTGTGTTTCCGCAATTATCTTAATCCTGAAATTAATGCTTATGCTTTATGGTTAAACATTTTCTTAGTAATCGAGAGTAATACTATACATTTGTACCTGTAAAAGATAATTTGGGTTATTCCAAAGTTTTGCTTATACTTACATTTAACTTTGCAATAGAATTTATATTTTATCTATCAACTTTTCTTATATACTAGCTTTATTCTGATAAATAACCGTAATTGTTCAACCGTTAGAACTACCTGTGTTTACTGTACATATGCTCAGCTGTTTTGTCGACTGAAGGCTACTCATTGAGTTTAAATATACAATGTATGTCAAAAATTATGTTAACTGCTGGGGTTCAATTACTGTGTAAATCAAATTGAATATTTATTTATTATCATTGGGGTTGTATAACATTTGTTATTTTTTTTTTCTGATTACAATTTTTAATATTTGTTTAGTATAAAACTGTTTGAAGTAGGATTTACTAATTTGAATCTTTTGTTGGTAGCCCTATGCTTACCAATAAATGGGTTATTTTGTGTTGCGCTTTATTATTAATTCTTGTACTGCAATTGCCAATCCGGTAATGAACTTGGCCTTTCTAAATTTTCTAAATGCTTCATGCTTATTTTTTTGTCTGTAATGCTCATAGTAATTTTACTGAAGAATATTTTGTGCTTACATAAGTAAACAACAGGGTAGACGTCTAGTGCTAATTTTCGCTTTATATTTGGGGTTTATTTGCGTCCGGTTGATTGGAAACTGATAAATTAGTCCAACGGAGAGCTCTTCGTGGAATATCGGTATACAAGAATTCAATTTCGGATAATTATAGATATATGTTTGGGTATTCTTTTCTTTTAGGGTCAACACTAGATGCCGAACCGTATTGTGTCTGAGTAGGTAAATTTTAAGTAAATTTCATATTATATTTTCAGTTGTGGTGGAAAGGTAAGTTGATTACTGCTGGTTTATTTCGTAGATATATTGTTTCTGATTATATTTTTGTGTTAGATATTTACGAAAATTTAATTATTATTATAACATTTATACTATTTTACGTTGGGGTATATTAAATAAGTGGTGTTAAACGATTGTAAGTTCTTTCATTAATCCTGTGATCTACGATCAAATTCCTAGCCAGTTCTTTGTAAGTGTGGACTTAGTTCACCATTTTCTTTTAGCTCTTTTGTCCTATGTGGCCGTAGCCCTTTTCTTGATAGAGGGGCGATAAAAAATTAAATCAAGTGGTGCCCTTTTTAAATTTTATGTATCTCTTTTCTCCTGCCAAAACGCCCATGCATCCAAGTGCTTAACAGACCGACTGAGCTTCCGGCTAATTCCTTATTCCTTGTTACAGCACCTTAGCCACAATTTCTACCAATATCCTTTTGTGCACGTAACATTATCTTAAAAATTTACAACCGCACTCGTCCAGAGGTATGCAACCTGACAATAGATGTATGGAGTTTACTAACCAAAATCTAAAAAAAAACAACATAGCGTTCTTCGTAATACACACCGATCAAAAGTATCTTAAACAGATTTAGACTGATTAGTCTGTAATTCCTGAATCCATTGTATCCACATAAGAGTCGAGGTCGCCAACAAATAATCATGCTAATAAGACTGCTACATTCTTTCGAAAATACATACCGATACATCCTCACCTAGTAATAGAAGTAGACGCTGAAGATGGTTTTGATTGTAATAGAGATTCTTTCCAGTCCAAAGATTTGGAGGTTGGTTAAACTAGCAAATTTAGATCAATTTAATCATTTTCATTTGTAACTTTAGTTTCATCTGAAATAATGCCATCGGACACATTCGAATATCACAAGCAAGAAAATTTGACACTAGTTTTGTATAGTAGTTAAAAAACACCAATAAATGTAACATGAAATTTGCCCCTGACAATAAAAATTCTCCAATACATCAAATGGCTTCACGAAAGGCTTTCATTGCCAAGAGTTCCGATACAGCAGGTGGAGAATACCGACCGCCTTCTAATTACTTCAAGCGATTGGTTACTTATGTTACACTATCCTTATGCGTTTATCTTTAGCTCTTCGAAGACTAAGAAAGGGTACAAATTCAGAATTAAAAGATACAAATCGCCCCCTTTAAGATGATGAAACATATGTTTGGTTTAATTTGTTTACATTTTACTTTTTAACTTATTCGTTCATTACAAAACCTATAATAATCTATTTATAGTTTATTGTGGTTTATTAATAAACCCTGCATATTTTGTCATATGTGGTTCTCCCTAATAGGTGTGTACAACGTAATATCGGCAGTACGTGAGGCTAACATGCAAAGGCTTAACCATATATGTGTTTATCCAGAGGTCTTTCGTTACAGTGGTACTACATGTTCAGTTTTTAGTGTAAATTTTGACGTTCAATAGCAATGTAACGAAGCAGTCTTGGTTAAAGATAAATTTAGTTAAATTCCTATATTTCGATGTCAGGAGATCCGATAGGTTGTATAGTCCCTGTACTTAAAAATCTGCTAAAAAGCGCCGTAACACTTAATTTGATAGGTTGCTGCAAACAGTACTTGCACATTGGAAACGAATATCCATTATCCATCATTTACCTGATAAAGATTTATGTACATTCTGTTTCGAGGAAGTTGGTCATCTTCACCGAGACATACAAGAAAGCATTCCGATGAAGGAAAGGTTAGAAATATCCTGGAATTTCCTGCGAATAGTCCTGGTAGAAGAACAACTGTACATTTAAGGAAATGGGGAAATTTTGTATCGAATTAACAGCAGAATAAACTGAAACCTGCAAGGAAGTATCGAAGTTGATTAGTTATGTTCCATGCGGCAACTACAAGAAATCATACAAGTCTACCACCAACAAAAATAAGGAATTAAGAAAACAGCATATCATCGAATAGCAAACATTTTCGATTGCGACTGGTTTTCTGGGAAACTTCTTGAATAAAGTAGGTTCAAGAAAGGAGTTTTGCCATCATCCGAGCAGATAGCATTAGTTTTGTAGAAAAAATGGATCCTTTCATTAGTCTCTTTGGCGAGTGCTATTTAAACAAGCATAAGCGTAAACAGATGTATGTTGTTTCTAATAATATGAGAGAATTGGCTAGAATAAAACTGACTTTAACACAAATAATCAATGCTTCAACTTTTATCGATGTATTAAAATACGATATGTATGAACATTTAGTAGCTGCAGCCAAAGTAATAAGTGGTTACGATAATGAAAAACATACGAGGATTGCTCGTGACAGCCAAAAAAGCTGTAGTAACGAAATATCCTTTATCCTTGAAACTAGCCCCAGAAGATACTCTTAAAAATATAGCAGAATTGAAAGAAATGGTTAGTGGCCACCCGCTTGGAAAGTAAAGTACTAAAGGAAACGAAATACGGTAAACCCGAATTGTTGCCCTTAACAGAAGATGTTACGGCTTTTAATAACTACGATATGGCACTAGCAGATCAAGTGTTCGGACGTGAAAATATATCGGAAAATTACAAACTTCTTTCGTAGTATATACTGGTTATGGATCTAGTTTTTAATCGAAAATGTATCGGTGAACTTCAATTCTTGGACATTGATACTTACAACAAAAAAACAGTGAATAAAAAAGAGTGCCTAACTTCACACTCATATCAGCGCAAATTTAAAAGGCGTAGTTGTGTTTGTAAAGGGTAGTAAACCAGTCTACATATTGTTCACTTACCGAATGCAAACAGGTATTAACCTTTTATTAGAAATATGTATGAATATGAATCTGGCTCCAAAAACAAATAAATACATTTTCGCCAATCCAGTATCAAGATACCGGTGAATGGGAGGATCTTCGACTATAAGGAAGTTTGCAAACAAATGCGGTGCAGGAAATCCCTGCTTGCTTACTACCTCAAGGCTTAGAAACAAATATCTACTAACCTTGGAACAGATTTCTCGTTTTATGGGTCACGCCGAAAGAACTTTTATCGGTGAGTGACATGTTTAAACATGCATACAAAGTCTATAATAGTTATTACACATTTGTTTTCACAGACATACAGACAGACATATACCAAACTGCAAATCCAAGTAGGTGAAGATCTTATTCATGATGAAGAAGGTGACACAAAAACTATCTTTAACGTCCAATCACGTTCAAACACGTTTCCAGACCGAGACCAAAAGCCACCATTTTTCTAAAATGCGACCATATAACAATAATTAGCTTCAAAAATACTAATGTTGTATAATAATGTGCCTCTGACTCAGTGGTGGATTGAGATAGGAGAGTTCTAATAAATAATTAAATTAACCTACCTGAGATGCTAGTTGTTTCGATACTGCTGGATTGTTCCCACTTAATGGCATAAAATGTTATTAAAAATTATGAATAAAATAAGAAATTCTCGAGCGCCATGTTATCTTTAAATCAGGAAAATAACAAAACCCTAAATAATGAACAATAATAATTTTCTATAAATAACAAAAATTAACAATGTGCCAATTAGTTTATTTACTCCATAAATGGATTGTTAAGGAGAGGTACGAAAAGGTTTTAAAGCTAAGCGTAATAGATTTAAAATTTACCACAAAAATTCCTCAGCATAATATTTTCTATGGACAGCTTCCTGTTATTAACTACGGATGCGGAACGGTCAATCAAGACGAAGCGTTTCTACTTCTTTCTTTCTTACTCTGGATGTTTTATTGAATTAAACTTGCTTTTAATATTATATTATTATTTTTCTTCGAAGAGAAACTTGTGTAAATAAGTTACTTAAGAGCCATTTGTAATATAAATATAAGTACGTAAAATAAAAGTGTAAAAATAGAAGTAAAGTAGAAATATTAACGTGTTTAAAAAAATTAAAAGGTGGTGGTAGTATAGTGCCTAAAAACAAACAAATGCTTAATTTTAAACTACAATGAGAAAAAAAACTCACCACCCAAAATATGATGGCACTAATATAAAACATTAAGTTAGATTCATTCTTATTGCTGTTAACAGTCAGCATACACTGAATTACTCAAAAGCTTTCTGAATCAACCAAGTATAAAAGTTTTCTTGCGTTGCGCTGTTACATAATATCAATCCAATTTTTTAAAAGAGAGAATTAAAACTATTTATGTAATATTACACACAAAAGATTTGTTATATAAAGTGCAAATTAAGTTGCCAGTTTTCAATTTTATATGAAAATAATTAAAACTCCTCTAATTTTAAGCCAAATAAATTAATGATCTTAGATTAATGTATTTATTAATACAACCACCAAAAAGGTTGTTACACACCCTCCTAAAATTTGGACTCGGAGATCACCAAAGCGGAGATTCCAAACACTAAGCTAATAAATGAAATTATTAAAATTTAAAAATACAAAATGTTAAGGTAATTAAAATATAAGCAATATTTAAAAAAATAACAAGAAAATGTACGAAGAAGTACGCAAAATGTGTTGACGTCGGTCAGGAAAGACCCCTCGCAACACCAAAAAAGCTAATGACGCGCTACCACCCGCACACGCCACTAGTCGAGAATCAAGGACCCGAAACCTTAAATAAAGTCAAAAAACTTTAACTGGTGGGGTTAGTGAAGCAAACCACCATCAGGAGAGCAAAATGAGTATCCGGTAAAAAAATTTGAATCTAAGGTAAAAAAATGAACGGAAACCGTAACCTACCATGACCTGAAGGGACAGTGGGCAGAGAACCAGGAAACGGTCATCGTGCAACTTCATAAAAAATCAAGGCTAAACGCCACTCTACTCGAGAGTATAAGTATTAAAAAAACAATCCTTTCGGACTAACAATAAATAATCGCGAGATTTGAGGTCGAGAGAGAGCGGTTCAATTACCCTACCCCGGTGGTCTCAAACCAAGCCTCCTAGATACATAACACAACTACCACAGTCACGTTCGATAAGTAAGTCAAAATCGGTAAATCCAAGATACGATTATTTTCATTGCAAATTAGCTCAGGACGCTTCGTCGTGGAGAACAAGAGAGGCCACTCTACCCTTCACGAGATTCAGGTTTCATGTTGTTCCACAGTCATCGTCCAAGACTCAACATACCCTAACTAACACGCACATTTTATAAATCAATCGAAATCTAGGTGAGATAGCAAAGAGAAAGGTGATGCACTCTTACGAACACAACAACCCCCTCCTAAAACTACCAAAACGTCATAATCAGGAAGTGAACTAATCGAGGTTGACACGAGGCGAACCGAAGTCCTCAAGCACCGTCCAAGAATAGTACCACTACACAAATCAGGAAAAAATAAAATAACTAAATTAATCAAAAAATAAAAATGTATAGAAGCATTACTAGTTTTCTTATCAATGGTAAAGAGTTTACACGTCAAATTAACGATCAGAGGTAAACTCAAAATAGTTATCTTCAATTTTACTATTGTAACAATAGCAAATGGAAAATCCAATAAAGAAAGATAATCTCCCCGAGAACTAATGTCCCACAAAGTCGGCAATTCAATCACACAATGGGATCTAAATATCAACCATCGTGCTAAACAAATGTAGACAAATGTACCAAAAGTCATGCTAACAAATGTAAAAAATAATTAAGTGGTTTGCAAAGCCACAACAATATAAAATAAAATAATGTGCGAAATAAGCACAAAATAAAATTATTTTGAAAAATTATCAAAATAATTAAAAAATATGAATAAGAAAACCAGAATGTAAAAATACTAGAATAAAAAATAATTAAAAAGAATACTAAAAAAATAAGGACTAATGAGGTTTTAAATCCTTAACATGAAAAACACCTAAGGGTTTATTATCAATAGGGGTGGCCAATCGGTACGTAGTTGGACCTACCACTTCAATAACTTTTGCTTCAACAAATTTTGGAGCTAACTTTTGACTATAATTTTTAGTCGCATCAGATAAAGTAAAATTCTTTTTCCAAACCAAATCGCCAACGTTTAATTTCAACGGACGACGTCGCAAATTGTAAGATTTTGAATTTCTTTCGTAAGTTGCATGTAAATTTTGTTTAACATGTTTAAAAATGGGTGGAAGTTCATTTAAATCTTGAACTAATTGTTCACGGTTAGTAATAAATAAATCATCCTCTTTGAAATCCTTTAGTCGACCATAAAAATCTCCAGAAATAGGAACTGTCCGACCAAACGCCAAAAGGAAGGTGAAAATTTCGTAGACTCATGAACAGCGTTACGAATAGCATGCGCAATTTTGTGAATTTCAACATCCCATTCCTGTGATCATCTTGAATATAAGATCTAATCGCATTACCTACTACTTTATTAACTCTCTCAACAAAATTTACTTGAGGGTGATAACTTGCATTAAACCAAACGGATTGAACTTTGTAAGAACTCATTAAATTTTTAAATTGTGAACTTTTAAATTGAGGACCATTGTCCACCATACAAATTTGAGGAACACCGTATACTAGAAATACATAATTCTCAATATATTGACAAATTCTTTTAGCAGTAGCACTGCGCATAGGGTGAATCAAAGTAAATTTAGTAAACCAATCACAAATAACTAATAAAACTGTGTTTCCACTCTTCGATCTAGGAAAAGGACCCACTAAATCAATAGAAATACATTGAAAAGGATAAGAAACATTTTTCTCTTTCCCCATAAAACCATAATGATTAAATTGCGAAGACTTGCTTCGATTACAAACATTGCAATTCCTAATATATTTGGAAATATCTGACTTCATTTTTGGCCAGTAATAAAATTCTTTAATTTTTGAAAAAGTTTTAAAAACACCAAAATGTGATGATGTAGGATCATCATGAAATTTTCGTAAAATATCTTTCCTTAAAGATTTCGGAACAACTAATTTCATATTCCACTAAATTCGATTCTATGTTTAAATCATTAGAAATAGATTTGTAGAGTTTATTATCTTCAACTCTCCAATTAGGAAATAATTCAGGATTTTTAGAAACATTGACTAACATCTTCCTATACCAATCGTCTAAATCGACAACAGAAAATTCTAAAGAACTAACTTCCAAAGGTGCTCTAGAAAGTGCATCAGGAACTACATTTAATTTACCCTTACGATGAATAACTTCAAAATCAAATTGTTGAAGTTTAACACTCCATCTGGCTAATCTACCAGAAGGATCTTTTAAATTATTGAGCCAAATCAATGAATGATGATCAGTAATAACTTTAAAATGGGTACCTTCAATATAAGGTCTAAACTTTTGAATACCAAAAATAACTGCAAGTAACTCGCGTTCTGTAATTGAATAATTTTGCTCGGCTTTGTTCAAAGTACGAGAACCATAGGCAATAACAACTTCCTCCTCTCCGACACCTTGTGTTAACACACATCCAACTCCACAATTAGATGCATCACATTGTAAATAAAATGTTTTAGAAAAATCAGGGCTCGCTAAAATAGGAGCATTAACTAATAAAGATTTAATTTTTAAAAATGAATCATTCGCTTCGTCATTCCATAAAACTTTCTGAGATTTCTTCTTACCTTTCAATAAATTATTAATCGGAGCTAAAATAGTGGAAAAATCATGAATAAAACGTCTATACCAAGAACACATTCCAATAAAACGTTTAACTTCTGTAAAAGTATGTGGTTGAGGAAATTCAGTAATAGCTTCCACCTTTGAAGGATCGGTGTGAAGACCATTCTTATCAATAACAAAACCTAAATATGATAATCGAGGTTTACAAAATTCACATTTATCTAAATTAATATTCAATTGTTCATCCTTAAGCCTTTTAAAAACTTCCCTTAAAATCGCAACATGTTCCTTGAATGTACTCGAAAAAATAATAATATCGTCTAAGTAGACAAAAACTGATTGAGATAAATCATGTCCTAAAATGGAATCCATAAATCGCTGTAATGTACTGGGTGCGTTGGTAAGTCCCATGGGCATAACAGTATACTCAAATAATCCTCTACGTGGAACAGTAAAAGCAGTTTTTTCACAACTCTCAGCGTCTAAAGGTATTTGCCAAAAAGCTTTCTTTAAATCAATTGAAGTTAAATAACGAGCATCTCTTAATTTATCCAAAATATCGTTTAAAAATGGTAAGGGTAAGCATCTTTTTGTAACTGAATTTAATTTCTTCGCATCAAAACAAACTCTAAAATCACCTGTCTTCTTCTTAACTAAAACCATTGGAGAATTCCAAGGAGAAGAACTGGGTTTAATAATTCCTTGCTCTAACATATCATCAATTTCTCTGTTCGCATGCTCCAGCATAGCAGGAGATAATGGAAAATAACGTTGTTTAATTGGTACTGCATCACCAGTATTAATTGAATGAAAACTTTATTTGTCTTACCTAACTTTGAAGTTGATAAGGTTTTAAAAGGTCAATAACTTGATTTAATTCAAAACTTGATTATTATTAAGATCATCAATACTCTTAATCATAGAAAAGTTGTCTCCGCAGAGTTTGCAACAAAAGAATTTTCACCAAAATCAGCTTTAATTTCAAATAAACGACAAAAATCTACCCCAAAGTAATTGCAGTAGTAATAAATTCAGAAACAATAACAGAAATAGTTTTAGTAATACCATTAATAGTCAAAGATAAATCAACACTCCCCAAAATGGATTGTGAAGACCATCAGCAATAACCAATGATGAAAAAGGCGAATTCCTATTTAATTTTAAATCATATTTATCAATCAAATATAAAGCAGGCTTACCTAAAATTGTCACGGTAGCTCCACTATCTAATAAAGCAATAAAATTCTCATTAAAAATCCTTACATTAATAAAAGGTCTAACATCATCATTCTTCTCTACAAATTTAGAACAATTTTTCGAAGTTCCAAAAAAATTCCTTAACAGTAATCAACCACTCGTTAAAAACATGCTTGTCAGCCTCTGAAAAATCATAAGAAATGTGTCGACTAACGGAACACTTTTCATTTACAAGTTTTTTGAAAATTTACACCTCGGACAATTAGAAAAAGTAACATTGGAATAACCACATCTAAAACAAAAGATTCTATCATCACCCTTATCACAGGTGTGAAAGGTATGACCCAACTGTCTACATTTAAAGCATGTTGTTGAAGACTTAGCTGTATTAATTTTTGGAGTTGTAAAAGTAGAATTCATATTTTTTGGTTTAATACCTGAAAAATGGACTTTAGGTTTAATATTTTGTTTCACCGCCGAAGAAGGCTTATAATCAGATTGTCTTTGCGAATCTGAATAAGAATTAAATTTGAATTTAGAATTCTGAGCTTTCACAAATCTACTAAATGAAAAATATCATTAACACTAACAAGGGCTAATTGAGTAGCAAACCAAGGTTGTAAATTTTTCATTATAATCCTTAATTGTTCACCTTCCGAAGGAGGAATCTCTAATTGAGAAAATAAATTAACCATTTCAGAAATAAAAGGGTTGGAATTTCATCAAAAGCCTGTTTACGATTTTAATATCATCTAACAAAACTTCGTCATGTCCTTCCGGTAAAAAGTCGCTTTTAATTTAGTAATAAGATCGTCCCAAGTATGCAAAAACGGTTTAACCGCCCTATACCAAACCAAACCTTTCCTGCAAATAAATCAACACCTGATAAAAGCATTTCCTTCCTAGAAATATTTCGAGCAATCATTAGCTCCTCACATCTTTGAATAAAAGTAAAACTTCTTTCTCACTACCATTAAACTTTAAATTTAATTTATATACAGGAACAGAACCTTTTGAAATTTGCAAGTTATCTATTAATTTTGAAAAATCTTCTGTTGGAATATTAACTGAAGTATTAACAGGATCATTTTGTGACAACGAAATATTGGAAGTATCTAAATTTGAAACATCATTATTTAATTCAATATTTTCATTTATAGATTCAATTAATTCTAACGATTCGTTACATAAAGTCAACAATTGGTCATGTAAATATAAAATTCATCATCAAAAGTTATGTAATTCAAGCGTTTCAAAATATGTAATAATCGTGTGTGTAGTCTAAGATAAACTGATTTCGAGGGCTTATGTTTAAAAAGTTTAATTGAAGACTGAATATGATTTAGCTTTTCCTTCAATAATTCCAATTCTACTGCTTGATTTATATCGCACTTCGGGTATGAATCAAATAAATTTGGATTGATTTTCTCGGCATTTAACAAACGTCTTAAAATTTTACGCTTCTCATCCACAATTAACCCTTCTGCTCCGCTTACATTGCGAAATTGTAATTCGATTAATAACTCATCATTATATAGAACATCAACTAAATAATTTACAGTTGACATCGTAACATATTATATAACACACTCAATAAAGTTCATTATATAAACACATAAAATACCAAGCATAGTAACACTCCTTAAAATTCTGTCAACTCTACATAAAATCAATCAAAAAATATAAACAATCACAAGTGGGAATAATTAACATTGAAACAACTGCAATTCAGGTCCCTTTTCTGGCCCCACACAAAACAATAAATTTCAAGTAATAAAAATCAAAGTCAAGTCCCTGCTCGCTCGCGCCAAAGTATAACAATAATTAGCTTCAAAAATACTAATGTTGTATAATAATGTGCCTCTGACTCAGTGGTGGATTGAGATAGGGAGAGTTCTAATAAATAATTAAATTAACCTACCTGAGATGCTAGTTGTTTCGATACTGCTGGATTGTTCCCACTTAATGGCATAAAATGTTATTAAAAATTATGAATAAAATAAGAAATTCTCGAGCGCCATGTTATCTTTAAATCAGGAAAATAACAAAACCCTAAATAATGAACAATAATAATTTTCTATAAATAACAAAAATTAACAATGTGCCAATTAGTTTATTTACTCCATAAATGGATTGTTAAGGAGAGGTACGAAAAGGTTTTAAAGCTAAGCGTAATAGATTTAAAATTTACCACAAAATTCCTCAGCATAATATTTTCTATGGACAGCTTCCTGTTATTAACTACGGATGCGGAACGGTCAATCAAGACGAAGCGTTTCTACTTCTTTCTTTCTTACTCTGGATGTTTTATTGAATTAAACTTGCTTTTAATATTTTATTATTATTTTTTCTTCGAAGAGAAACTTGTGTAAATAAGTTACTGAAGAGCCATTTGTAATATAAATATAAGTACGTAACATAAAAGTGCAAAAATAGAAGTAAAGTAGAAATATTAAGTGTTTAAAAAATTAAAAGGTGGTGGTAGTATAGTGCCTAAAAACAAACAAATGCTTAATTTTAAACTACAATGAGAAAAAAAAACTCACCACCCAAAATATGATGGCACTAATATAAAACATTAAGTTAGATTCATTCTTATTGCTGTTAACAGTCAGCATACACTGAATTACTCAAAAGCTTTCTGAATCAACCAAGTATAAAAGTTTTCTTGCGTTGCGCTGTTACATAATATCAATCCAATTTTTAAAAGAGGAATTAAAACTATTTATGTAATATTACACAAAAGATTTGTTATATGAAGTGCAATTAAGTTGCCAGTTTTCAATTTTATATGAAAATAATTAAAAACTCCTCTAATTTTAAGCCAAATAAATTAATGATCTTAGATTAATGTATTTATTAATACAACCACCAAAAAAGGTTGTTACACCCATAACATTGATTAAACAGGAAAACATACCAGAAACCTTGTCAGACCCTAGGACGGGTGTGAGAACGTGATTTTTGGTGTGATGACGTTTGATCGCGTTTGATAACGTTTGTAGAATGTGGCAAATTGGGTCTGTATAATCGGTATTTCGGTGCACACGCTTACATATACTCACACGCACACGGACACGCGCAAACACACGCGTGCGCACACGTACACGCACACGTACACGCACACGCACACGCACACGCACACGCACACGCTCACGCACATGCACACGCACACGCACACACGCATGTACGCGCACACATGCACAATATATATATATATATATATATATATATATATATATATATATATATATATATATATATATATATATATATATATATACACGAGAGGAGTACACAAAAAACGGAATTATTTTTTAAAAGCTATACATTTCAATTTTTTTACATAACAACCTTACCTCCTTCAAAGTACTCTTCATTACACTTTATGCATTTCTCCCGTCGGTGTTTCCATTGTAGTCTTTTTCAGTAATGACTATCAGCTCATCCCTAGTTTCTTCTTGACTACATTACCGTTTCCGAATCTGAGTCCTTTCATTCCCCTTTTCATGTATGGAACTAAGAAAAAATCGCACGGAGCCAGGTCATGTGAGTAAGGTGCGTGGTACAACGGAACCATGTTATTTTTTGCCAAAAACAGTTTAACCGAGATGGCTGTGTGTGCAGGTGCGTTGTCATGATGGAAAAACCAGTCCCCTGCCTGCCACAAATGGAATGATGATGATAGAAAGCTTCATTAACGAACTGGCCTGGTGAAACAGACTTTGAATGAATTACCGCTTCACATCGAAAAAGCAAATGAGCATCGGTTTGATGTTTGGCATGAATTGACGACCTTTCTTTGATCGGGATGACGATGATGTCTTCCATTGCCTTGATTGTTGATTGTTTTCTGGGTCATAACGACGATTCATTACCAGTAATGACGTTTGACAGGAAATCTGGAAAAGTTCTTTCAGAGCACAGAAATGTTTCACCTCGACGTTCTTTTTGATTGTCAGTCAGAACCAGAGACTCAAACTTGGCAGCCATCCTATTCATCTTCAAATCTTCAGTTAAAATTCGCTGAACTGACCTCCAAGATACCCTACCAATCTCTAACATTCAATCAATGGTCGGGCAGTTGATTGACGTCCAGAACGAGGTTTGTCATCAATAAACATGTCACCGTTTTTAAACCGAGCTTGAGTTTTTCGCATAGCATCATCTATGTAAGCTGTTTTTAACACTAAACAGTTTCAGCGGCGTTTTACCGAGAAATAATCAAAATTTGATAGCCGCAACTTGCATCATAAACCATAATAAGAGCACAAAACAGCACTAGCAAAAACTACCAGCACAGATAAACAAAACAAATCAGACGGTACTGAACTGATAATAAGTTGCGTAATATACACCTAGTGGGAGACATACATACTACACAATCCCCGCCCACAGCAGAGCTATTCCGGTTTTTTTTGGGTACACCGTCATCGTGTGGTGTGTGAGTGCGTGTGTGTGCATGTGCGTGCGCGTGTGCGTGATTGTGTGCATGTGCGTGTGCGTGTGCGTCTGCGTTTGCGTGTGCGTGTGCGCGTGCGTATGCGTGTGCGCGTGCGTGTGCGTGTGCGTGTGCGTGTGACTGTGTGCAGGATAAATAAAGATTTTAATCAAAATAGTGGCAATGTTATAAGGCATTTACTTAAAACCAAATTAGCAGTGGATTGGTTACAATTCAAAAATAAAATTTTTTAAATCCGCCAGTTATCTATTCTGGAGTTATACAACCAACTGGTAAAGGATATACCTCGAGTTCTAGAGAAAACATAAAAAAAACAGTTAAAACTGAAAATCAGACATTTTCTTCTTGAATGTTTAAGTGATATGTATGTTTATATATTTCAGTAGCTTTTGCTATAGGGACCCATAATAATGAGCTTGCGGTGATAAAATATCAGTCTAATAATTCAAAATATCGCCAGTTGGGTCCTTGACATTACATAAGCATTTAAGAATTTGAAGTATAGAGTAGCATTCAGAACTAATCCAATGTTCTGAAATATCTATGTAATTCCAAAGATGCATGTAGCGACAATAAAAGCACGGTGTATATAAATTAAACGGCACAACCAGTAGTTCTGTTTAAATTGAACAAACACTTAGGATCTTTGATACTAGACGAGAAGTTTGCTTTTTACCTTAATGATTTAATATCCCAACTACCTGTTAGTTCACTTATATATTTTCTCTTGATACTGGTACACGTTCTATTGAAATGCGTTGTTTTTTGAAATACTTATGCCAGAAGACCCTACAAAGAAGTTGATTCTCTAAGATAAAGCACTTACTAACACGACTGCTATTCCTAAACAAAAAAAAATGAAATTAACTAGTTGTGAAGCGCTTCCGCCATAACTATGTGCGAAACATCTTACATCTGCAGCTTCATACAGGAAAAATACCTTATCATATCAAAGATTCAGTACACTTCATAAGAAAAATTCTCAATTCTAATATGCAACAGGAAGACATTATGTTCAGTTTTGACGTTACATCACTGCTCACTAATATTCTTTTAAAAGAATTATTGAATATGCTGATCTCATTTTTCTGAAATATACAGCAACTCTGTCTCAGAACCACTCTAACACTACCTATCTTCAGTGGTACAATACATTATATTTTTTAACTTGACGATGTAACTATGGAAAGCCATCTTAGTCCAGCGCTAGCTAGTATGTACATGGAAAGGTTTGAAATATTTTCTCGCACGCACACACGTATACACGCATGCACGCACGCACGCACCCACTCAGGCATGCATGCATAAACAAAACACACACAAAAATACACAAACACACGCAAACACACAAATACACACAAACACATACAAACACACATAATCACACACACACACACACACACAAACACACAAACAAACACACA
>JARFJB010002098.1:797500-1020000 GCA_036346205.1 Vesta saturnalis | reverse complement strand
CACACGCACGTGCACACGCACACGCACGCGAACACGCACACGCACACGCACACGCGCACGCGCAGGCACACGCACACCCACACGCACACGCACAAGCGCACGCACAAGTGTACGCACATGCGCACGCGCTCACGCCCGCACACACACACACACTCACACTCACTTGCACACGCATGCGCACACGCACACTCACACGCACGCACACGCACACGCACACGACACACGCACACGCACACGCACACGCATACACACACGCACACGCACACACACACGCACACGCACACGCACACACACGCACAAGCACACGCACACACACACGCATTCGCATACGCACACGCATGCGCACACGCACACGCACACGCACACCTAAACGCACACGCACACGCACGCGCACGCGCACGTGCGCGCGCCCACGCACGCGTACATGCTTACGGACACGCATACTGGCACGCATACTCGCTCGCTCACGCACACGTACAAGTCAACGCAAACGGGCACGTACTCACGCACGCGCGCATACGCAATCACATGCACGCACGCACACACGCACATACGCACACACACAGAAACTTACACTCACACTCACACACATACGCGCACACACATATGCACACTCTCACGCACACGCACACGCACACGCCCACGTACACACACACACACACGCACACGCACACGCACACGATAGACGAATCTATTTTATTAGTTTTGTTTTATTTTCATAAACATAAATAGCTTACATTATATTGCCACATTATTGCGCAATATTGCGCTTATTGCATGCGTTATTTGCGTATCGGTAAACAAATTTATACCTTTATTATAAGTTTTGTTATGAACGAATAATATTCCTGTTGAGAGCTATCTGTGGCTCCGCGTATAAATGCAGCCAGTGAGCATTTGTTTGTTAGTTTCGTACTAAATATCAAACTTGATGTTATAGTCTAATAAGAAATACCTAACAAAAGAAATTTGTTATAAAAAATGTGTAGTGAGAGAGTGTTTACGGATAGTGAACTTGAGAAACTTTTGTGTGCTTCTGATAGTGATTCTAATGCTTCTGAAGAAGAAGACCATTTGTCCGAAACCGAGATATATGATAGCGAATCGGATGTTGAAGTCCAAGCTACTATTTCAGATGAAACTAATACGGATAATCACGTAACTGACAATACAGTATGGAATGAAAAGATACATCAATTGGGAAGGTTATCAACAGAAAATATTATTACGTTGATCCCTGGGCCAACAAGGTACTTCTTATTTTTCACACCCAAAATTGTGAACCTAATTTTGAAAATGTCAAATTTAGAAGGCAAAAGACTTTGTGGCGTTACGTTTCAAGAACTAACATTAGTTGAACTAGAAGCATATTTTGGCCTACTGTTTCTAGCTGGAGTATATAAATCTCATGGAGGTTACAGCCAGTCTATGGGAAGGAAATGTAGGTCGTCCAATATTCAGAAAAACGACGTCTCTACAACAGTTCCATGTAATTGCACGAATAACTCGCATTGACTATAATAAAACTCGACCACAAGGACGCGAAACTGATAAATTAGCTCCCATACGGGACTTGTGGGATGAATGGGTTGCAATTCTACCTAAGCACTATAATGTTCACGAAAATGTAACAGTAGATGGGCAACTGATACCTTTTAGAGGCCGTTGTCCTTTTAGAGAGTACATCTAGAATAAACTTGCTAAATACGGAGTCAAGATTTGGACTTTATGCGATTTTGTAACTGCTTATGCATGTAATATGCAAGTTTACCTCGGGAAAAAGGTGAACCTCCAGACAGAGGTCAACATAAAAGTGTTGTGCTAGATATTACTTATGGTCTAAAAGGTCACAACTTAACGTGTGATAATTTTTTTACCCCGTACGATATGAGGCAGATGCTATTGCAAAGAAAAATAACCGTGTTTTGCACTATTCGCAAAAATAAGCCCAAATTGGCAGCCGCATTGGTCTGCAATAGGAAAGCAGTTCTTTTTTCAAAATTTTACTTTACCAAGAACACATCGATAGTTCCCTATATTCCGAAACGGAATAAAAATGTTACGCTCATAAGAACTATGCACCACAATAACAGGAGTGTGTAACCAAGATCATAAAAAGCCGTTTATGATTTTACATTACAACAAAACTAAAGGTGTTATAGACACGTTAGACAAGTTAATAATATCATACACATCCAGACGGCAAACTAAAAGATGTCCAATCCCATGGACTTTTCAGCTTACAACTCTTATGTTCTGTGGTGCGAAGTAACTCCAACCTGGAATGCTGGAAAACTGACAAAACGGCGACTATTTCTTGAAGCACTGGGTAAGTAATTCCTTAATCACTCCATTAGTTATTGCAAGAACTGCTGCTGAAATGGTTATAAAGTCACGTTATTCAACCAGTAATGCCGAAGTAATGGAACCATCAACCACAACCAAGCGTAAAAGGTGTAATTTTTGTCCCTCTTCAAATGATAAAACTAATATATGTTGTAATTGCTCAAAATACCTATGTAAAACTAATGTATATCATTACTGTCAAGACTGTAACAAATAAATGTATATACCTAACTACTACGTTTTTCAGATGTTCTTTACATAACATTTGTAATAATATGTAATAAAAATAAAGTAACGTAATAAAATGTAATAAATAATAATTACTACGTCTTATTTCTTATTATTATTTACTGTTATATCAATTTAACGACAATAAGGCGACAATTATAGGCCCCCGAACACAATAAGTGAAACCAAAATGTTAACACAATAGGAGGGTTAACAGGGTTAATATATCTGCGACTTCATTACTTTAGATTACATTACATTTTTTTTCATAATTTATTGATGTTACCTTATGGGAAATAATATTATGAAGGGACAAATAC
This sequence comes from Vesta saturnalis, assembly GCA_036346205.1. NCBI lineage: Eukaryota > Metazoa > Arthropoda > Insecta > Coleoptera > Lampyridae > Vesta > Vesta saturnalis. Next base: position 1,017,106 of record JARFJB010002098.1, on the reverse strand, counting down.
CATATTAGTTAAAAATCAGATGATCGTGCACCAAAGTAATTAAATCCACCTGTGCGTCTTAATGTACAAAATGCACAAGCTTTTAAGTGTAAATTGGTTTATTAAGTTTAAGTAGCAAAATTACACAATAATTACAGATATACGTTACAACGCTAGTACTACTTAAACACACCTTAATGTATATTGCTACAATATTTAACTACTGTTTTGCTTTTGAGTGTTTTGTACTTTTTGTATATACAGGTAGAATGGGAGCCGCATGGTCTAAACCTTCTCACTCCTTGTACTTATGAGAGAGTTTAGACCATGCTGCCCCCATTCTGCTTATACATGAAAAATGTTCTAACTTTGCAACGACAATAATTGTCCTGGAACACATCCCAAGGGATATCTCTTTGCAGAATATATGAAATTTAAAGCATTACATTTCAAGACTAATAAGCAATTGTACAGAAGCTTTTTTTATCGCAGAAACAAAACCCACATTATCCTTTAAATGGATTTTATCTCTTTCTTATTATACTTATTATGATAACAGAAACATTAATTTATGTAATCTGTATTTTTTTAACCTTATACACTGAAATTATTTTTTTACAATAAAATTAATATCGTATGGTTAACTTAAATCATTAAGTTAAGGGTAAATAACAATAACTACCACGTCGACAAAAAATAAATTACGTGGTAGGTATGGTCTTTAGAGTGTAATAAACAAAAAGCCCAATATACATGTATACAATTTCATTGTTGCTACAACTAGTTTCTGTTTGCTTATTTTCATGTTTCCGTTATTTAGAAGCTTTAACTCACACTAAAAATACTGAAATTACGTGGACGGTTGGGGGTTGTTACAAAACAACGTTTTTTCAAAATTTTTGATTATTTTCTAAATTATCATTGTCCTTGGGATACTACCAGTGATAATAAACCAACTGAAATGCTTCTCAAACTAAATTAAGTTTTAAATAACATTGTTCTATTTTTATCTTTTAATGAACTTACTGTATCTGTTTACATGTTTAAATAATTAATAAATAACAACCAAAGGCAAGGAGTACTAGCTATGTTGTAAACCTTAACAATGTATCACTTCTGAAAGAATAATCCCTAGCCTGCATAAAAATTAACGTTTGTCACTTGATCGCTCGGAGCTTCTCATGTGTAGATATAATGCTTTAAAAGCATCATCAGTATAAGTTTCCTCCCTGAAAGTTGATTTCTGGTTTTCTGCTAATTATAATACTGGATATAAATGGTAATAGTAACTAAAACATTTATTAAATAAAATGTATCAATAACATTGTAACGTGCCAATTCTTGTCTGTCGTTACCTTAATTTAAGTTTCGAAACTTGCATTATTATTGCTAAACATATTTACATTACATTAGTATTTTTAAGTACTTCTTGTTTCGTTCAATAATTAAATTTTTATATCTCAATATTTTCTCTTCACTCTACAAAATTACGAACGTCCCTGTGTATATTTTAGACACCCAATTTTAGTTCTATGCGCAACCTGTATTGAACACGCTTATGCATTTCCGTTTATTATGCCTTGCAGTTCAGTCGTTATCCTTTTTGAGTTTTGCTTCTCTTTTATAAGGTATGTAAAGGCGTCTAATTACATTTTCTACATATTATATTTAATAGGGAATAAGGAAGGGACAAAGGTAGGAACAAGGAAACCGCTTATCTTAAGAAAAATCTTGCATTTTGGTAAATTTACATATGGTTGAACGGTGTGGTATGACGTCACGAACAGTACTTTGTTAAAATGATGAGATAATGCAATGTCATCTTTATGAACATGAATGGAGATACCTTTGTCTTGCATAAATCACATATGCTGTTATACATATTCTGCGTTTTTCATTATATCAACAGCTTTCGTCATTCGAATCTGCGTTAGTTGTTTATACCTTTCCATTATTGTAGGGTCAACACTTTGTGGCAATTATCTAATGTTACCATATGCTACCGTTTGTCTATTTTTATATTGAAGATAGATGAAAGTTATAGTGCCTTCCCATACGTTTATGTTTCATTTATTTGTACGTTAAGTACAAATGGAAATTAACTTTACATTATCGTGTATTATTTTTTCTTGGAATTATTGGAAATGAAATTTCTCAAGCTACAGTTCATTTAAGACAAGATTAAAATATTTATTTTGTCCTTTTAGTGCAGTTTAACTAAATAACAAATCAGTTAGTGTTATTTTTGTACGGTTAAAAAAAGGAACAGCTGAGTCCTGCTCGTGTCAATCATCGTATTTTCACGGGACCTACAGTTTTACTTCCTATCCGAGAAGAAAGAGTGCTTTGGTTTTTCTCCGTTTTAGAAAAAAGGGCTACGTCGGTTTATTCTGATATTAATCAGACATTTTGCTTTATTAAATATACATATAAATATAGTTGTTTACTGCTTATTCCGATTACCTATATGCTTTGAGATACAACCTTTCCCAATTTTTGTTGTACTTTAATTATTAAACCTAGGAACTGAGTGGTGACCAATAAAACAAATGCTAATACTGATTACATCTATGGAAAAATCTCTGCCTCCCTCACACCTGATGAATGAGTTCTCAATTAGAATAAGTTTTATCAGTTTGTACCTCACTGAGCTAGACCGTGGTGCAATTTACCTTTGTGATATAACAACTACAACACCAAATAATTCTTTATTTGTTATAACATTATTCCCCGTATAAATGAATGTAAATGTATTATTCGTTTCAACAATGGAGATAAAGCGTAGATCGCGGCTTAAATTAGGAATGATTAAAATATTTAAAGAAATGTGTATTAAACTACTAAAATGTTTAAAAGTTATTAATTTTATTATTTACATAAATAAAAAGTTTACCTCGAGTAGGATTTGAACCTACGACATGTACTTTACTAGAGCACCGCTCTATCCACCGGAGCTACCGAAATACAAGCCCCAATCGATGTAAATTTTGTCGTTATGTGTTTAGAACTGATGTATGTTCTAAATGTAATAATCATAAAAGGCTTGTTTAATCCACAGATTAAAATTCATTTTCTGTTAGACGAGTTATGTGTAATAAATGAATTTGAAAATAACGTCGCGTTTGTGTACATTTCATCTTTCAAAATTTGTTAGGTAACCAAGTATAAACATTTTCCTATACAGTACATTTGAAATTTCATAAGATAGTAAAAATAAATATCGACTAAATGAGTGAGTGAGAGTGATAATATTATAAAAGAAAATTGATAAGTATATCACTTTTAAGCGCATTGAATTAAAATAACTTTTGATATCATTGATAACGTTAAAACGCGTTTTGCACATTCAATTCCTTTTCTTTGAAATTATAGAAGCTTTTAGAAAAACATTATAATTTATCAAGAGAACCTGAACAAAGAAAAAGAAAATATCGCTAGAACACTCCAAGAAAATGGCTACCCCGATCTAACACCTAACCTAAACAGGGAAAGGGTAACCGAAAAAGAAGAACCTAATACAGCGATAATATCATATATATAAGGTACCTCAAACAAAATATGAAGGACATGCAGCAAATACAAGATACGCACAGCCTTCAAATCGACCAAAACGCTCAGGGGAATATTAACCAAAACCAAATCATACAATGAAGAACTCCAAGAATTATGTATACAACTTACCATGGGAATGCGGCAGAGCATACATAGGAGAGAGCAGTAGACCACGCAAAGTGAGAACGCAGGAACATAAAAACAACGTCCACAAGGGCGAATCAGAAAAATCAAGACTCGCCGAACATGTCTGGAACAAAGACCACCGCATCCAATGTAATAACATACAGATAGTGACAAAGGACGAGAACACAACTCGTCGGAAACTTAAGGAAGCCACATAGATCGTACTAGCAGAAAATCCAATAAGCTAAGCTAGTGTGGAAATGAAACCCATTTGAATTCAAAAGTTCAACAAAATATATATTGGATTACTCAGTGGCTCAGCGGTAAGGGTATCTGACTAGTAAGTGAAGGTACCAAGTTCGAATCTGAGAGTAGTCAAGTGCTTGGGAAAAATTATATATAACATATGAATTCTACTCAAGTGCGAAAACAGTCCTTTTCAGGACTAAACCTGATGACCGAAGCAGAGTCCGCTTCCGAAACGTCGCGCTCAAGAAGCAAAAACTGTGGAAATAGGCCGATCAACTCAACTAATATGAAACTACAGTTACAAAACACTTATAATACAGAAGTAAATGTTAATGTTCTTGTTTGTAGCTCTCGTAAGTTTTTTCTTGATTCTTCTTCCGAGTAGTAACCGAACCATGTCATAAATTCGCAATTACAATAAACTTCAATGTTTAAGGTATTATCATTTAATGTTTAATTATAAAGTATTTATTTAATAGTTTCAAAGAACACGCGACTTTCCAACACCATCTTAATTGCTTTGATTTTGTTACAAATGTTGAAGCTAAATTGAAGGAGACTTAAGTAGTTCATATTTTGTGTCTACATGCAAATATGTACAAGTGGCAAATCGGCAAATCTCTGACACTCATATAATGCTTATTGAGTGTCTTTCTAGCTTATTATAAGTCAGACCCGCAACAATGACTTTCCATACCTGTATGTATTTACAGGGATTTTAACCTACTCGTTATCAATTACCTAATCGCTTCCTGGACGTCTTTACAATTACGTGATTTAACTATGGTGCTGGTGTCAGAGTTCCGTAACCCATTACAAAGTGAATTAATAGGTATTTTAGCAATAACTTTTTTTAACGTGGGAATTAAATTGCAAATTTAAACGTTAAATGTCTCGCACGATTAATCTTGGTGGTACAGTTACGCTGGTTCTAGCGCACCTAAAGATTTATTGTGTAAGAGACAGTTAGATAGGGAGTTACGAAAGGCCAAGACCTTTAACGCGGAAAACCTTAAACTCAAGGTAATGCGGTGTTTAATGTCAAAAGCTCATTGACCTCTGGGATGCCATATTACGATTCTTAGAAATTTAAGAATAGAACCAGTTCAAAGTTCATTAACCTGAACCAGATGATAATTTATTTTTGGAAATCTGGTTAGCCCAAAGTTCATTGACCTCCCAAAGATCACCTGGAATAGAAAAAACCCAAAGATCATTGATCTGGACCGAAAATTCTTTGACTTAGGTTAAAATTCGTTAATCTCTTCAGAGTCTCTGACCTAGAATACCGGTTGTGGACCGTTTCATAAAAATCTAAACATAGAGCCAATGTTCACTGACTTGTTTAAGGTCAGCGTAAAGGTTCATTAACCCGGGCCAATAATGTTTTCTGGAGATATTAATATTAACAGCTTCTAAAAATCAATAATTAACCAAGTATGAATTTTTTGACATTGAAAAAGTAATGCAAACAATTGCTAACACCTGTAAATGAATTCTGGGCCAATAGTCTTCCAGAGAGACATTCGTCATTTTTATAACTTCGAAATATCAACTGTATTGAACTGCATGTCTCAGACTAAATAGGGTTGTGATAATATAAGGTATGCTTAAATGACACTCAACCTTCCCCACAATGATATACTTGAATTAACAAAAATACAAATGGTGACTAGTTTCGACAAGAAAATGTCATCTTATATAAACTATATTAAACTGTAACATCTTGTGTGAAAAAACCAACGAATACTTACAAGTACTTATATATAACGAAATATAACGTTACATGTGCATAGTTAAACCTCCTAAGGCGTACATTTATAAATACCAAGATATGTTTTGGCCTACACATTTTTCTTGTTAATTAAAGTATGTCATTATGGGGAAGGTTGAGTGTCATTTAAGTATACCTTGGGTTCGAAATATCAAGTTGTAACTGGTTTTGCGTATGCTCTACATTGCTCTAAGTTGTCTAATATGCTACTCTTAAATTATTTCATTAGCAGACATGAACCTATGTGAGTTAAATCAAAGCACCTTATGCAAAGCCTTCAAAAATGTCTGTAACCTGAAAATATCTAAAAAGTACAAAGTAATGAATGTGGATGTGTGCAGTGCACTCATAAAGATGGAAATAGTTGTCCTAAGATGTGTATCATGTCAGCAATTTTATGGGCATTTCAGCCAAGAACAACACTGCATTGTAGAGTTTAAAACGAAGCTAAGCACCGGAAAGTGGCTCGTGAGTTATGAAAGAGTGTGGGCGCAAGAAAAAACTTAACTATTTTGGTGTATAAAATCCATTCTCCGATCTTTCATGCTGGAAAAGAGGTCTTTGACTTTGTTGTCAAAATCCAGGATAGACTGGATCTATTGATTGGACCGCCAATGCGTTCAGTGGATCTTCTGATATTGTGCTTCTCAAAAACGCTCTGCTGTCGATATGGTCGTTGTATAATTAATATCCAATGGTTTGTATGTCGGTCAAAAGCTTCTTTATGTTGTCTGTTATGAACACTAAAAGTGGCAAAATACCACCTATGTTACGTACGTCATCGCGCTCATAAATTGCTGAAAGTTCACTTTTCAATTTTATACTGTCCAACATAGGATACATAGCTTCATCAAAATGTTTTTGTGGAAATACACCATAAGTTTTAAAATTTCGAGAATCAAATAATTTTACTGCACTGAAGTGATCCCTAAAATCAAATCGGTCGCTAATTTGGCTTAAAATAGTGCCACATACTTCCTTTGCCATAACAGCTCTATTATCTCCAGCTGTTGTTTGTTGTCTTTTCCTTGCAGGTTCTTCACTGTTGCGTTTTTGATTGTCATTGTCAGTAAAATGTCCAATTCGAACAATCTGCTGAATCCATCCCATCTTCGTCAATAATTTTGTCTAAACATCCTTTGAAAGAATCCTGGTATTCAAATAATGTGTTCACAGTTCGACTTTTGAAAATACAGCGTGTAGGAGCAGCGCGTGGTAACCACCTTTGAATATTTGATCAAGAATTACCGTTCGTTTTGGCGATTGAAGAAAAAAGCTTGAAAATTACTGCAAATTTGCAAAGAAAATTGTTACATTTTTATTGCACTGTGCCGCTCGTTCAATAATTAAATTAAATTGATGCGCGCAACAATGAATATAATGTGCATGTGGACATTTGATAATGGTTTGGACACCATTTGTCTCACCACTCATTACCTCATCGTAACCTTGAGCGATGAGTTTATCTGACCTAGAAGGAGCATTTAAAATAGTTTGCAATTTATTCAGAAATGTTTTTCCTAATACCTCAGCACTATACCCACCCGGCATAAAAGAAGACCAAAAGCGTTCAAAAATTTATCCGTTAAACCAGTGAATAACAACAACCATTTGCTGATGATTAGAGGTGTATGTAGTTTCTTCGGCCTCTAAAGCAATGAAATTTGCAGATTTAACTGCTTTTAATATTCCCTGCTTGTAAATTTGCAACATTGCATATAGCAATTCGTTCTAAATAGTTTTTGAGACTCCTTTAAACACTTTCATATGTTTTACAAGCACGACATCTAATTCAGCTGCAAAATTGATTAAGCCTACTTAAATACCTGGATTTTCCGACGTCAATGTCTCATCGTGACCGCGTAATGACAATTTAAAGGCTCCGCAAAATTTTATGCACATAATTAACCGACGCAAAATATGACTTTTTCCACATATTCGTTGTACTTCATTTTATGTCGCAAATAAGCACTATCTAACTGTTCATGTATGTCCACTTTGCCTAGAACACTAAAATCCATGCATGTATTAATGTGAGAAACGGAATTTTCGTGTTTCTTTACCCTCTCTGCGTTGTACTTTTTTAAAGATTTTGCACACAGTTAACTTCCATCATTGATCTTTGATAATAAAGGTCACTTCACGTCTTTGAATTCACACACGCACGATACGCGCTTAAATCAATGTGCAGTGTGCTCAGTGAAGGCAATACGTTTACTGGAGGATAACGTTGCCAGACGTTGAACATTAATTTCCTAAGAATCCACTTTATAAATTCTTGAAATATTTGAAAAATTCTTGAGAAAGTTACTTCCTCTGTGAAGTATGTATTTATTTTACAAAAATGTAAATACAAGCACAAAATAATGACATTTGCTGTTTATACATTATTTTTATTCACATATACCACTATCTAGTTTTTTTATATTTCATCATTATGACTAAACTTGTAACACACAGCATCGGCACTTTTACCCCAACCATTCTCTAATTGCTTTGTGTGTTACATACCACTAATGCTATCATTACCTAATCTATTTCTTACACTAGGATTATTTAAATGACAGAATAAATTCTAAAAACAGTAAGTATTAGTACTTATCTGTGGTATAAGTTTCATTTAACCTTTCAAGGATCGTATCAGCAGCTACTACTTTATCATGAAGAGCGCAGACGTAAAATAACGTTTTAATGCATCATTTTGGTCACTCTAAGAGTTCGTTTAACACAATATAAAAGACTCATCCAACGAGTTGGACTCCAATCGCATAATATTATGCGGTTTAATATTGACAAACTCTTGAAATTCCTTGTATTCTGAAATTCGTTTATAACTGCTACTAATGTATATATATATATATATATATATATATATATATATATATATATATATATATATATATATTTCGTACAGTATCTTCAACTACCCTAGGTAATTTTTCACATAACGCAAACGAATGAAAAACACAGTTAATTAAAGGTAAATATGGTATACCGTCCTTTAATCTAGAATATAAAGAATTGTGTTCTCTTACCATGTTGCTAGCTCCATCTATTGTTAGGCCAATCATTTTTCTTATTCAACAATTTTCACACAAATATTCTCACCAGTAGTAACACTAACATAAATTAATGCTAAAATAAGCCTTTCACTTCATTATTACTAGAGCTAGAACGATTACAGATAAAAAGTAATCGATTACCGATTACAATTACTTTGCTCAAATAGTAATCGATTACCGATTACTGATTACTCTTCAAAATTGTAATCGATTTGTAATCGCAAAGTAATCGCAATACCGATTACAAAAACGATTACTTTATTGGGTACCTGGGAGATGTTATGTTTTCATCTAATTCTAAGTCACACCAGGTTACTTGCGCTAAGTCTGATGTCATACTCGTGACATTTGAGATAAACTTTCTTCGTATAACAATTTAGCCTTTTTAACATATTACAGACAGATCACTGAACCAGTCATGATCAGTCAAAAATGTTTGTATGTAGTTTTTCAGAACACTTTCTATGTCTAACACTGACCCTACTCGCGCAGCTAAAAGAACCTCCACCCTCACCTGTCATGTCTCGTTCTGTAATCTGTACATGCACTATGCTCACTGCACCACGTACCAATTTCTGAGTATTTTGAAGATAAACTTGTATGGTCATAGTCTAATCTGATCATTTATACATTTATATTATAGTATAGTTTTAAAATACAATTTTACAGCTAATTTATCTACGACAGTAGGGGTAAAAATTTGACAGTGCATGTAATGTGAGCCCAAATTGTAACTTGGTTGAGTAGGAATCATTGGCCAGTCCACTGAAAGCTTCTCAGTTGGCAGAATGGCAGATTAGTAGGAAATTTTAAATTTTGGAAAATGTGAATAATGCGATATAGTATGGTGTGGTGATACGTGGTTTGTTCCATATAAATTCAGGATTGCTACGCATGCGCAATATGTAAAAAGTACCTACAATTCTTCATAGAAGTGTAGATACCTAGTTTAAAAGTTTATTTTTTTCGTATTACGCATGCGCAACATTTGGAGTTCATCTGGATCAAACCTATTGTTTGATATCAAGTATGCTATAGTATCCAAAATAAATAGAAAATTCAAGATACGCTTACACAAAGTAATCGTGGTTTACACACAGTAATCGAGATTACACAAAATAATCGTGCTTTTTAAGAATGCAGTAATCATAATTACAAATTGGAAAACGATTACAAATAAGACGTAAATTGTAATCGATTACAGGTTACTGATTACTCTCTAAAAAAGTAATCGCCCGCGATTACTGATTACAGCAAATGTAATCGACTACTGTACTCGATTACTTTTCACCTATAATCGTCTCAGCTCTGATTATTACAAACTATTCAAGTCATTGGCACTAAATTTTTAATACTACCTGCATCTGTTCACTCGTCAGCAATTAAAGAGAATATATTATGCTGCAAAATAGTAACTACTTCTTCAAAAGAATGACTTTTCGTACGACAACTGCACGTTTAGTTGAAATGACAATGTTAACAGAAAGGTTGCATTCAGCTATAAATGAGGCAATCCTTATTTCTGCAGTTTTAACGGTACTGTCAATGGAATTATCTATTGCTACACAAGTTAATTTGACTACTTAATGTCTGCTTGTGTCGTTTAGTTGCGTGTTTAAATACGTCAACGCTAACGTAATCTTCATTGCAAATTTTACAATAAAAATAATCGCTTCCCTGTGCACCGTTACTTAGTTATCCTACAGTATAAATGATATGATTAAACAAACAAAATACACCCACGTACCACACAAAATTAAAAAACACCCAACGCGTTTCGATAACTACGCTATCATCATCAGCGGTCGACTAGAGCGAACTGAAGAAAACTTCTAATATATATATATATATATATATATATATATATATATATATATATATATATATATATATATATATATATATATATATATCACCGTCAGCGAGTAACACTTAGTAATGAGTTCTGAGTAGCCTAAATGTCCTTGATCGTCAACACTCATTAGAATTCGTTTGCTTTAAATATCTCTAAACTTTCATAACAGTCAAGTTCGTGCTCATTACTAACATGTTTGATGAAGGATACTTTAACTACTAGATGATTTTTATCAAACATATGTAGGACTACGGCAGAATTGTCCCAACGTTTGTAATTTATATGAGTTAAACATTCTTTAAAGCGAAATTTGAAAATTTGATAGGCCGCTTCCTTTGTCCCACATATATTTGTTCACAATTTTTACAATTAATTTTATATCCACGTTATCTTTTGGACTGCATAAAAGAAAAAAAACAGTCACTACTTCAGATATAGTTTGCAAAATCGTTTAGTATTTACACATGTCACATAGTTAAAATTTGAGATCACAGTTTAAAAATTCTTTGGTATCAAAGAAAGCGTTCTGAGGTAGAGAATGCTTTGTCTTCATTTTATATTTTAAAACAGGTAAATTTCTTATCTCTATTTGTGAAAGTATTATAAAATAATACTCCTAAATAGTTTGGAACATTTTGGGATTTAGATGCCCTGTACTGTTTTTTGCACCATTTGTCGAGTTCTCTTGTATTATAGTTATGGATTTCGCTTTGTTTTGTAAAATAGTGATTATTTTTTTTACATATACTAAACAAAAAATAGAGATGCAGGGTAATGTCATAATAGATGTCTTTACAACAAGATTGTTAGTATCCGCTCTACATGGCGAGTTAGTTAGAATACGAACAGCTCTTCGTTATAGTGCGAAAATTCGATTACTACCCCCATATAAGAATAGCATAAGAAATAACCGAGTCGCATAAGGCAAAATATGTTGTTCTAAGCATTTCTGAAGAAATTTTTGTAAATTACGTAACGCATAGACATTTTTGCTTCATTTAGTGGCCACTTCATGAGTATGACCTGTCCAATTTATCTTTACATCTCCTAAAAAATTTATAGAATCTGGATTGGTAATACTATACTCAATGTATTTAAGCGTGAATATTATTTTTGGGATTTTTCTATGTTAGTCGATAATTTGTTCTCAGCGAACCATACAGATGCCTTTGATTCCATTTTGTTAACTTGTTCGAGGACAGTTTGAATACCCTTCATCGGTAGTGTTGTATCATCAACAAATAGAATTTGATGTATATTTGAGATAATTGGATTAATTGTTTATATAAATAAAAAAAAATATTGGCCCCAGAATGCTACCTCGTGAAAGACCTGTTATTGTAAGTTTTTTGAAAAACCGTTAAAGTTAAATAATTGAAATCTGTTAGAAATGTAAGAATTGATAAGGTTGATCTGATATGGCCAGAATTTTACGCTCTCAGTTTGTCGATTAGTAAATTAGGTAAGACACAATCGAAGCCAGAATCCTATAATTTTAAGGTTCCGTTATGCATTGTAGAAATCAACAATTTTATTAGTATCTTTATAGTTGTCATGTTTTTATTACTGGAACAATGACAAGCTTGTCAAGCGGTTTTCTATGATACAAGTGTATGGTGTACCATTATTTGGTAATCAGAGTTCCAGGTATTGTATTAGCAGAATGTCAAGATCTGACCCAACCGATTAGAAATCCGTAAATGTAAAGTACTTCTCGTAAAACAATAATTAATTATTTTTATTGTGACGCTTATACGCTTTTGAGCAAATTCTAAAACTCCAATTTGTGATTAACATGTTTATACATAAGAAACTAGATAAGAAATGGTAAACTATACTATATCTATTTCATAACGAGCCAAGCAGGCGAAAAACAAAGAGAAATCTGGCACTTTGACAATGCATTAACTTTGATACTTAGGGACTCGAATTTTAAGTTATTTTCATTTGATTTTATTTTTTTGACTTTCACTCATCACACTGAACGGTAGCAATAAATCTTATACAGATTTGCAATTTCAATGAATTAAAATTTAAATTTAGTTTTTTTTTCTACATAGATATAGCGTTTTCCCTATGGTGGGTCGTGACCGGGCCACGACAATAAAATACCAGGTCACCGCATTGTGTCATTGTTTAAATCATACTCGTATATAATCAAGAGGCAACGCAAATACTCGGTGATTGTGTGACTGTTACGGATTGTTTTGCTCGCCCGCACCCCGAAGACCGCCTGAACGGTTCCTCCCACCACCGCTCGTTCAATTTGGACATATCCACTGTAAAGAGTACATGTGTTTCTGTGCGTGGTTTTAATAGTCTTTACTTAGGTGTATCATATCGATTTGATTTTTCGATCTACATTTAAAAAGCTATGATGGATAAGTGGTTAACAAAGCCAAGTAACCCACACCAACAGCCGAGTACAAGTTCCTATAGTAATTCAAACAAACGGCCGCAAGATGCAGTGATAAATATTGTTTTAAATACGCTGGGCCCGAAAATATTGTGAAGATTACATTCAATTCGGATTCATCGAGGGCTCTGATAACAAACCATTTTGTTTAATTTGTAATGTAGAATTTTCAAACGAGTCCTTGAAACCTTCAAAGTTGAAGCGACATTTAGAATTAAGGCATCCTGATTACAAAGTGAAGCCAATAGAACTTTTCATAAACTAGAAGAGATCATTAAAAGGCACCAAAAATAAAATATTGCTTCGATTTTTTCACCGAACGTGTAGGGTTATTTTGACGCATCGTCTATATGCAGTATTTCGATAACGTATGGAACGTATTTTGAATGTAAATGAAGTAAGTTTGCACGAAACAAATTTTTTTTTGTGTATACGGAATGTAAGTTGGTGTAAATAATACGTCACTGGAATTTAATCAAGTATTAGTTTTCATATGATATTTGAATGTTGTAGAAAGATTTTCATGTTGAAAGCATTAAATTTGGTTGAGAAATAATGTTTTGTGACAAAATTTACTTGGACGACACTGGCACGAGACTACTGGTGTTTTTTTTTGCTACGTGTATGAAGAAATTTGGTTTAAAGAAATGGTTGTAGACGTATGAGTGAGTAAGATTATGATACAGTGATATTGTATTAACGTGCAGTAAGAAATATGTATGCATGTTTTGTTTGTAAAAATTTTGTAACATCGTGCAATAATGGAAAATTGATGCATGTCCAAGAATGAAGCTGTTAGAATGTGAAGTAGTTATCTAAATTGTGCAGAAATAGGGATCGCTCACATGAAAAATTTGCACAGAAAGTTGAGGGATGTTCTGGAGAATGCACTGTATATACGTTTATTTTGCGAGTGTTACAGCCGAATGCATTAACGGATACGGCCCTCTACTGTGTGTTGTGCAAAGTGTGTGTGCCAATTTAAAAAGGATTACTCAAAGCAGACACTATATCTCGGACAGAAGATTAATTAACGTAATGTGTAAGAACTAGTTTTAGATTTTGTTTAACAGATACAAGTACGATTATCTTTTGGGTCAATTTTTACTTGTTGCGTTAATCAGTGTTCATTTTAAAGGGTAATCGAATTTTATCTATTTTAATGTGTTTAGTATTGAGACTTTGGCGGAATTTTTAGTCTGTAAGCGTGGATTTTTATGGTGGTGTCTTTAACCACGTGTGTGTACATATTTACAATTGCAAATTTCTCAATACATATCCAGCATTTAATTTATTTTGTTGTTTGTTTGTGTCAGCTGAAATAAAATTTTTAGAACCTGTCAATTTACCTAGCGGGTTATATCTATTGATCATTGAAATTAATCTTTGTTTATTTTTAGTTTAATGATTTGAAATTGCATAATGAGCCAGATCGATTTCAACAGAAAACAGAAAACTATAGACGAAATATTTTTATTAAGCATAAATTACAGATTTGAAGTATTAAAATTTAAACCTATTGATGAATGTCTAAATACGATTTTTAATGAGGAAGTATTGATATAATATGAAGATATTATTTATGATAAAAGCACTGACCGTTCTATTTCTAAATTACTTAGCAACTAACGAATATTTTGTTGAGATCAAAATTATTAAACCGACTTTTTTTTATTTTTGGTTCTTACCTAAATTTCCTAAGTTTTTGCATCAATTTCTTTTGAAGTGTGATTGAATTTGAGTGGTGAATGATTTTACTGAGTAGGCTGCAATCCTGGCTTCCACAGTCAGATAGGATTAATTTAAAATTCCGCCTAAGTCTATATATTTCAGCAAAATTTAAGATTGTCGTGGCGCCTAGAGATAATTGTTCCCGGACTGAGCATTGTGAGTTGTAGATTTATGGTAAGTGTAAGGTGTTTGAAACTACTTTTCAATCATTTTACTCCTTATATCGCTCTTTTCCGCTGTAGCGGGCTTGGAAACCCACTTACTTTGGTAAGCCTGCACGACGCCTAGTGCGGTTTGTAGGTGTAATAAACGTTAAAAGTAAAAACTTTGTGTTGGCTTCTTGTGAAATATTAAAATCAATTGCTGAGACTGCATATCCACACACAGACGGTGAGAAATTAATACTTCTGGCAACATAAATGGTAAGATCGCGAATATGTGAAAAAAAAGTAGTAAATTTGTTAGCGTTAACAAATAATACGGTGAAGCGTAGAATCGTGGATATGGCAGATAACACGGAACAAACAATCGTACGTCACCTTAAATTGTATCATTATTTTGTGTTGCAATTTGATGAAAGTACAAACGTAGCTGATAATGCCAATTTGTTGTGTTTTTTAGATACGATTTTAACAATAAACAATATGATTTACAAAGAGTTTTTGTTTTGTAAACCTCTACCTACAAGAACAACAGCAGAAGAATTATTTAATTTAATTAATAGATACACTAATGAAAATGAGACTGGATGGACGAAATGTGCAGGGTTGAGTAGCGATGCAGCACGTGGAACGTCAGCGTTTGATCTGGACTTTATTCGAGAGTAAAAGTCGTAGCACCAGAATCTGTATGGATACATTGTAACATCCAAGGAGGCATTGGTGGTCAAAAAGATGCCATTGATTTTAACCGCAACGATAAATAATTGTGTGAAATTTGTAACATCTCGTCCACAGAATTCAAGATTATTCTCTGCTCTGTGCAAAGGAATGGGAAGTGACCATGAACATCTTCTTTTTCATTGTGAAGTGTAATGGCTATCACGAGGAAATATCTCAAGGAGACATATAATTAAAGAAAGAAGTTTCAGTATTCTTAGGACAACATCCCCCAACAGTTAGAGATGTATAATATTTCAATTTAAGAACAGATTTCATGATATTGATTGGTTATTGAAGGTGGCCTACATTTGTGATGTTTTCGTTTTTTTAAATAATTTAAACTTGAAATTACAAGGCAGAAATGTTACGGTATTTAACGTGCAAGACAAGGTGGAAGCTGCTATAAAAACCTTAATTAGTGGTCACGTCGTGCAGAAACCGGGAATTACAAAGCTTTTACAAAGTTAACAGAATTACAGAAAGACCACAACTTGAATTCAATGCCGAACGAGACTTCAGTTCTTTTCAAAGAACATTTGCCAAGACTGGATACTAATCTGAAAGAACATCTTCCTCCAATGAATGGCAACATAACATGGATTAGGAACTTATTTTCTGTCAAATTAGAATCCGAGACTGATTTGCCTGATTCAAATGTCGGCTGGTTAATTGAACTGTCATGTAACACAGCATTCAGGGATATTTGAGAGAAAACCATTGATAGAGTTTTGGGTGTCTTGTCGTCAAGAGTACTCACTTTTAGCAGATGAATCGATAAAACTTTTGATGCCCATTGTCACCTATAGATGTGAAGCAGAGTGATCAACACTCGTGTATCTAAAAAATAAATATAGAAACCGATTGGAAGTCGAACCAGATACAGTCAAAATCCTCTCCGGCCAATTCGGAGTTCGTCGTTAAAAACAAACAACCTCATATTTATCCCTAGAATTTAATGTAATCGTGACATTATCGTTCAAGTTAACGCTTTTATTTAACTTTGATACACGTATGGCGTTATATGGACATTCAAATACGTTGCCTCCATTTTGAGTCTTTAATGGACATATTAAGAAACATGGGCGATGCCACTATAGCTATTAATTCACGGAACATTTTTAGACCGGCAAAGATTGATCCCGAATTATGTCATGCATCTCACTTACAAAATGTGTCAAAAACAGAATGCGTCCAGTGGAAAGCTTCGATGTGAGCACATTCGCGGCTGTATTTTTGGCAATTTCACATGTTTCAGGGGGCGTACATACAAGATTATCTTGATTATTTTCCATTTTCGTGTTTTGAGACAGAATTTGTATAAAAGAAAAGGCAACTAGATAAAATTTTCACGTTTAAAATTAAGACGTTACCAACCGCCACAAAAATCCCTAAATCAGCTCAAGTAAAAAAAAATTTAAAAAGGGCAAATTACAAAAAAAAACGTTTCATAAGGCCTTGGAGCACCCATTCTTTAAAAAACTCGTGGCTAGGTCATTCGTTTGTAACAACCCACTTTGAGTTGTATTAAAATATACCGTAATTTACGTTCTTCGTTCATTTAGTTGTAAATATAAGAAAAAAGTTTTTAATTATTATTGAATTATAAGTATGTGGTAGGCAACTTAACTTGCATTTTGGTGTAACTTAAGTGCACATCTCCTTAAAGGTTTATACTCCCACCTCTTTAAATTATTTTTTTTCTGTTCATATTTTCGCGCACAGCCATATTATCTGACATCCTAAGCGTCCTTTTTTTCATTTCTTGTGGTACGCTGTGTGATGCAGGGAGCCATTTTTGGGTTTCCACCTAAATTTTGTGAAAAGTGCCATTGATTTAATGGTAAGAGATATTTAACTCGTAATATTAAAATCTAAAACATTTGCTTTTTGCAGGCACTTTCTTTTTTTTTACTTTTACTACTTTAATTGCACAATTAATTTTACTTTTACGTACGCTTTCATTTTATGATTGCGTTTTGCTTTTAATGCAGATCTAAATGTAGATCCCAATTTTTATCTGAACTTTCGAGAGAATGCAATAAACATTGGATTACCCAAGATTTCATGAAGAGAAATTTATAAGAAGTAAAATTCCATTTTGGTGAGGTTTACAACGTAAAGCATTGTTATTGCGATATATTGCGCAACATTGGTACAAGGATTACATCACCTTGGTTTGCATTTTCGCATTTATTTTTTACAATACCAAGGGTTCTCAAGAAGATGTATTATATTTTGTAACAGGTATTTATAAGTTTAATAATTTATTAGTATAAGGCCATTTTTAAGATATACTTTATATAACCCTAAATTTAACTGTTAATAGACATAGTCTGTATACTTTTTTATTTTTTTACATTTTGGTAAAATTTTTATTGTAAACCTCGGTTTAGTTATTCCGAGCATGATCAAAAAATAACTTGGCGTCCGAGATCATTTTTATTAGTCTTACATTGCAGTTTTTTCTATTGATGTTAAGTGGAAATAACATAGCATAAATTGTCGTAATTAGGCAAAACAAAAGCATGAACCAGCCTATTTTAAACTACCGACTGGGACAAAGGCATTATTGTGGTTAACGGGTTGTATCTCGAGTTAGTTTAACGATATGTTTTCGAGAACATTTAACACCCATTAATTTATTACATTTTTTAAACCTCTTCAACCGCATCATTATACCTCATCAACCATATCATTATACGTTTTTTTTAACTTGAATTCGCTCTTCAGGACTCTTCTTATGAAACTTGTCTTTTAATATGCTATTTTTATTTTCCCTCCTACACACTACACTAGGTGGGTTAAAACTTTCGGTGGGTCGCGATGGGGAAACATGAAAATAACCGGGCCACGAATGTTTGGGAAACGTTGATCTATACTATTTTGTAAACTTAGGTTCGATTTTATTAAAGTTATTTAAATTGGCCTCCATATTAGAAACTCTAAATGTGGTTGTGGTAATCAAGGTATACTTAGAAAACACAAAACCTTCCCCACAATGTTTTTAATTTTAGACTTTTACTAGTTGGTGACTAGTTTCGACAAAATTGTAAGGGACCCAGCAACGCCTAATAGTTAGGAACCCCAACATACACATATACATACACATACACTAAGTTGTACAGACGTTACCAGATGGCATCACACGTTAAAAGTCGTAGATGGAAACATAATCTTACTTGGTTATAATCTTGCGCACCTGCCATACCAGATCATCCTCAGTCCGGATCGCTTCTTTTAGTAAGAACGAATTGAGCTGAACGACCATCACGGGATCTAACCGTAAGAAGTAGCACCCGTATTACTGTTTACGAGAAGTAGTGCTTCGGGGACAATTCCTCTGAACACCTTCCGGCCAAACCCCGGCATCAGACGCGAGTATTCACCGCTTCCTTCGCGAGTGCTAGTGTGTGCTACAACTAAGACTTTTGTTATGACTATGACCTCTTGTAACAACTTTTAATCTTTTGGATTATTATACTTGTGTAAGTGTTTGTAGAATAAATTACCAGCCTTACACTAAGTAATTAATATGGTTATACGTTGTTAGTTTGTGATATATTCTCCATTTAGGAAGCTGTTTATATAAATTTTCTGTTTTTTCTTAAACGCCTCATTTGTTTCATTTTGCTTATTGACTGGATTGTTGTTTTTTAATTTTGAAACTATCCTACGTGGAACCTCAGGTAAAAGGTAGTTTCCAATTTTTCTTTCTGATATGTACGTCAAAACATGTAGATATTGCTTAACCTTACGCTTTATAATGTTTTAACCACAGTTTCTAACGCACTAATCTGTGTTTGTGCGTGTTTAGTATAAACATATGTATAAGTACTTGTAAGTATTTGTTAGTTTTCATACAAGATGTTAAATTTCTCAATAGCTTAAAGTCTGAAGATGACAATTTTGTCGAAACTAGTCACCAACCAATTTTGTTAACCAACTAGTAACAGTCTAAAATTAAAAACATTGTGGGGAAGGTTTTGTGTTTTCTAAGTATACCTTGTTTATTAAAGTTAATTGAAATCGACACAAATCTGTATATTTTCTGATAATTCAAATTATTTTTATTGTAAACAGTTTTTAATTCTCCTCATTTTCTCATTTTAATACTAAATATTACAATAAATGTTAGCAGTTTAAACATTTCTAGACCAAAAAATATATACCCCAGAATAAATGTGTATACCAATTGCTTTGATATTAATTAAAAGCCGTTGTTAGGCACTTTTCGAAATTTGATGTATCAATCTTGATATAAAGACCTCAACTGTATACGAGTTTATCTCTATAAAATTGTAAGCTACACTTGATGTGTTTATGTCAACAGTCGTGTTGATACTACCATTAGTACAGATGTAACTGTTCCCAGGAATCTTCTAAAATAAACGTTCTGTTTCATTTCAAATAATAACAGATCTGTCATTCACTTTACAAAGGATTCGTTCTAAAGTATCACTATTTTCTTTATAAGCCACCTTATTTCATGTCATCAAAATACCCCACAAATATTTTATATACATTGCTTCTTTCTAATATATATATATATATATATATATATATATATATATATATATATATATATATATATATATATATATATAGTAGTAGTAGTAAAATAATTGAGATATCTCTGGATATTATTAATGAAAAATAAACTGACGAGCTTAGGAAGCTTTACCCTAGAGCTACATTATATCAATATGCATCTGTACTTATTTCCGTTTTAAAACACTTTACTGAAGTAGCATTAAAATGTTTTGTTTCCAATAAATGTCCAAATCGTACACTTTGAAAAACTATAAAGCGTAAAGGCATACCAGTTTATTATTTTATCATTGTCTTTCAGCATAGAATGAAATAGGGTATTATTGCAGTTATCTGCAAAATACAGTGGTCGCGTTGGAAAATGTTATCGTTACTCTATTTACACCCATATTTTTTGTATGAGAAATGTTTATTAAAGTTTTTAACTTGACTTCGACAACTATGTACCACTCAATCTAACGATACACTTACCTTTTAAATTAATATCTAAATTTAAAAGCTTTATTTCTAAAAAAACTATGCTCCTTTCGAAATGAAATTAACTCTATTTGCATTTCTCTTAACTAATTGTGTTCCCACTCGCATGGAGTGGGAAAAGGAAAACTTCCAACTAATTCAGAAATCTAGGAAAAAGTAGACAAACCCTAATAAAAACTAAGTGCAACTTTTATAAGCGTCTCTTTTTTTTAATTGTAATCGATGGCACTCTCAAGGGAATATTTTAAGAAAGTCTAAACGTAATCTTTCGCTTAATTCCTTCATTTGCAAGTTTGATTGCTTTCTTTGTGAAGATATTGCATCGTGCACAGAAAAAAGTTTAGAAATCTAGTAATAAAAGTAGTTCTGCGTAACAATAGTCTTTTAGGTAGATATGTTTTATTATTTAAGTTTCTTAATACACATTTTGTTTTCGTTGAGGAAGCACGAAATTATTGTATATCCGGTCTTCGAGATTGTATCTGCTACACGAAACGTGAACGTGTATAAGCAGACCGAGTAGAAATGAAAGTTTCCTGTTTAATATTAAATTTGCAATTATGGTTGGAAAATTTTGTGGGCTGCATGTATTTTAAAAATTCTAAAAGAAAGGATATTTACCTCGTTTTTTTTCAAAAGAATACGTAAAACCATTTTAATTTAACTGAATTTCACTGCTCCTTTAGCTTGACATTTTAGCTATTAATTAAATTTTCGGCACATGTACGTAAATAGAAATTAACTGTAAATGTCATCTTATATTTATTTCTCTGCGTTACTTCCGAAAATCATTGTGTAACAACGTCATTTGTTATGTGAAAACAGTTCTTTTATAAGTGGAAAATATAAAATATAATTTAAATAAGTTTAACAACAATTTTTTTTCTTCAGCCGCATCAAAATTTAACATTTTTAATACCATATTTGAATGTAAAAGTTGACGTTTTCGTGACATAAAAAAAACCTTAACTTAGGTTTTAGTAAGATGTAAAGTACCTTAAGTATTACTTCAAAATTCGCACTTACTTCCAAATAAAACCCATTAATATAGATCACAAAGCGCGCTACGATTTAAATTTCTTGCTAAAGTACGTCCGAGAATATCAGAGAGTAATGAATCATGTTATTAGTGAAATAGTGTAACTTTTTTGCATGGACGCGGCAAACAGAAATTAGTAGCTAACCGGGTTAGTTCAAACGAAAACGCTGTAAATGTGCGCCTGCCAAATATTGTGTTAAATAAAGACGGTTCACGTAAACGGCGAACAAAAGACGACCCTTTAAAATTCGGCTAAAGCCTGAAGTTCAGACAACTCATAAACGTGCGGTTGCGATTTCAGTGTACTAAAAATTGCAGATTTTTATATTTTACAGACCTTGTAGTGTATGCGTTTAATTAGTAAGTCATTGACCTGTTGCTGTCAAGATGATTTATTACTCTCTGATATTCTGGGACGTACTATAGTAGGACATTTTGAATGATTGCCGAAAACGAGATAAGTGCACATTTAGTAAATCACTAACTCCATTCGTAATATTCACTTTAAGTTACAAAGGTACATTACGATTTGCCAAAAAAGGTTATTAAATTTATTTTAATACAAGTTAATGAATAAATGATTATTAATGAAGTTTTGTGAGCATACGTGTATAAAAATATCACCGCTACTCAATATCTGCGTCAATAAATGATTATGTGAAATGCATTCTTAAACTTTTCTTTAAACCTTCATGTATCCTATGTAAATAAACACTTACTAACTTTTAAATCGGCTAGGGTAATGCCCAAACAAACCTCAATTAATTTTTGCAAAAGTGCAACCGTCAATCGACCGTAGATATTTATATCCTCAATGAAGTGTAGCAAAGACGATATCAAAACATTAATTCAAATCTTTATACCTTAGTTTTTTAGGAAGTAAGCTGTACTCAAATTTGCACAATTTAGATACTTTATTTATTAAACAATAGAAATTGCGTGCATAGCACTGTAGATCAATGGTAAACATTACTTAAACTATGCGCCTTATAATTTTCGTCAAATGATTTGTAGATAACGAATTTATCGTAATGATGGAAAGGGAGCGTAATTAAGGTACTCTTTCTCCAATATGTTATAAATACGCCTAGTTCATTAAATTATAGATCTCAGTAGAGAAATAATAACCAAGCAACACACCAGTAAGTTGAGAGGGAGAGCTTCTCAAAACACAAAACGCTTTTAATGCATATACTCAAAACTGAAGTTATATCGCTACAAACCCTACAATTCTTTATTACTGGTTTTGCTCCTGTGTATGAAGGAATTTGGACTAAAGAAATGGTGGCAGACGTATGAATGAATGAATTTATGATATATTGATGTATTACAGTGCAGCAAAAAATATTTATGCATATTTCGTTTGTAGAAGTTTGGTAATATTATGCAATAGGTAAATTTGATGCATGTTCAAGAATGGAGTTATTAGAATGTGAGGGAGTTCGTCAAATTGTGCGAAAATAGGGATCGTCCACATGCAAAGATTTGCATAAAAAGTTGAGTAACGTACAGTGTGAATGTAATTGCAATTAAACATTAAACGAGTGAGATCTCTTTTGTGAATTTTAATGTTAGCGCGAATATATTGTGACGTTTTGGTAACATGGCGGGCAGAAGGTATTTCATAGAGCCCAATTGAAGGGATTGAGAGTTCAGTTAGAATGTATGGGTGCAAGTTAAGATCGCGCGCGTTGTTTTGGAGGAACCATTAGAATCGTTTTGGATTTTATTTGTGGCAATTGTAGTTTTAGCTTCCCATATAAAGCGACCGCAATAACCCAAAAGGGGATAAATCATATGTAAATATTCATAAATAAATAGTTTATTGTGCGCCGAAGAAAATAATAGTGATTTTCTTCAAGAAATTTAAAACGTGCGAAGGCACATTTGGAAATAACAGCAAATATTTTGTTGATAGTATTCAATAGTAGAGCGTACGACGATAATAATATAAAGAAAGCCTAAAGTAACCCTTTAAGTAACCGAACTAAAAGTTTGTAAATTGGTGATTATCATTGACATTGATTGAAGTACATGTGTACAATCGATAATACCATCAAATCAATTGTACAAAGCAAACAAGAGTTTCTATATGCTTAAGTGAAAGTAAACATTCTTCATAGTATTAAACGTTTTGAAGGGCAAACATTAAAGCATAATGTGATGTTATATTAAATCAAAGAGCCCAGGAAGATACGCAAGTGAACGATAGACACTGCGCTCTCGAGTGGTACAGCCGAATGCATTAACGGATACGGCCGCCTACTGTGTTTTGTGCAAAGTGTGTTTGCCAATTTAAAAGGATTACTGAAAGCAGACCATATAGAGTTCACTATATCTGGGATAAAGGATTAATTAACGTAATGTGATTTTTGATTGTTTGATACCAGTACGATTATCTTCTATATTCATTGTTGCCCTTCTTTAGTTAACAATTTATTTTTTTTTGTAAGTGAAAGGGGAATCTTTAATCTTATGTGTGTGTATATATATATATATATATATATATATATATATATATATATATATATATATATATATATCCAGTATTTAATTTTCCTTTGTTGTTTATTTGTGTCAGCTGAGATAAAATTATTAGAACTTATCAATTTACTTACGGATTACATCTATTGATAATTGAAATTAATCTGTGCTGATTTTGTGTTTAATGATCGATTTATCATTGCGTAATGGGCCAGATCGCTTACAAAATTTTATTTTAACTATTTTGGATTGTTTTATAGTCAACCAAATGCAGAACAATTAGAGATTTGAGGTATTAAAATATAAATATGTCTAAATGAAAATAAAATGTCTAAATACGATTTCTAAAGGAGAAGTATTAATAACATATAAAGATATTATTAATCATGAAAGCACTGGCCGTTCTTTTTTTAAATCATTAAGAAACTAATGAATGTTTTGTTTGTTGAGATAATAATAATTGTTTTTTATTTTATTTTGATTCTTTTCTAAATTGGGTATTGTTTATTTAATTAAACTTTATGACTTGGAATTTTCATATGTACGAGGTGTATTCAATAAGGTTACGACGACCAGTGTATTTCAAAATTTTCTTAAGCTTTTCGATAAATTTCTTTGAAGAGTGATTGCCTTTGAGTGGTGAATGGTTTTATTGAGTAGGCTGCAATCCTGTCTTCCACAGTCAGCTGGATTAATTTAATATCCCACATAAGACTGTTTAGTTTAGCGAAATTTAAGATTGTGGTCGCGCATAGAGACAATTTATCCCGGACTCAGCTTTTTGAGTTGTAGATTTATATAGATTTACTCCTTATATGGACTCCGCCTGTTTCCACTGTAGCTGGCTTGGCAACCCGCTTACTTTCGTAAGCCTGCACAACGCCTAGCGCGGTTTCGTTGGGTAACAACTATCACACGGCAGCACTTTTCCATAAAAGTAAGTTGGCTATTAATCCTCTCGATTAAAATTAATCGTTTTCATATTTAGACGTAATTGAAGATTAATACTTTTACACTAAATGATCGCTTATTACTGAACGCTTTATTTAAATTCCAAGCACTTCAACTTTACTAAACCTTTCGCAAAGGGAGAATCTCAATATAAAATTTGCTTGATTTTCTGTGTTAACGAGAACCAGTACTCACAATGTTAAACATACATATTGGTCAAGGTTTCGGTATTAATTCCCAAGCATATCAATGACATGCAGTTTTCTATTCAAAACGTTTTGAAAATTTACAAATGAACTGCCTACATTTATTATTTAACACCTCATTCATAAATGACAATTTGTATATCCCATAAAATGTAAAAGTAAATAACATTTATTCTATTTTAAAACTATAAAATTGTTTATAAGCACTCGAATGCGGGCATAAATTGGCCTTTATGGCACAGAGTAATAAAAAATTGCTAATTAACGATTGCGTAATTATTCAAACAAGCTTCGGTATCGCACATAAGGAAAATCATACATTACTATTTATAGAAACTAAAAGTACACAGTATCCCTAACAACATCAATATAGCCAACTATCTACACACCACTAAAATTTGCATCGACACAACAGTCACAAACTTGCGGAAATACTAAATATAGCACGTTGTATGTACCACGGTCATACCAGTCGTTTATGGATCTCGGGAAATTAAAAGCCCTTCTTTGGCGGGCTTTAAACGTTCCCTCGTGCCATACTCTCCTAATTATGACCTTAATACATAAATAACTATTAACTACGTCACTAAAGTTATGGCGGAATAAAGCAAACAAAAGTAACTCTTATGTATAAGATCTACAGTATTTTTATTTTAAAGCATTTTTACGTAGAAATTAAGTCCCAACTTTTTTTTTGCCGTTTATAGATTATTTGCTTATTTATGTTGTCTTCTTTCTGCAGGCAGCTTAGGAGTCTTCTTCCTCTTCAGACCTGGGTCTTTTTGCTTTTGGATGTTTTAGTGTTGGATTTGTTTATGGTTTCAATTTTGTTGTATGTTTTGTGTGGCAAAAAAAAAGAAAAGGGGTTTGATTATTTTATTATAATTAATTTGGTTGAGTAACTCTTAATGTAGGTACACAGTGGTCTGGTGTGTTGTGATGCTTGCGTGTTTGAGAGTTGGCCATTTTCGCGAGCGGTGGCCGTCATCATTTTAGCAGGGGGGGGGGCAGAGTTTACCGGTGTAGGTAATGTTCGTCCTCTAGGATTCTGTAAAAGTATTCTAATATGTCGTCCAGTAGTTGTGTCAGTGGTGAATGTATGTGTTCAAGTTTTCGTTTACGTTTTCTGGGTTGCATAGTCGTCTCTTGTTGGTGTAGGATGTTTTAAATATGCTTTATATGCGGGAAAACGTCATGGACTAGATCTGATAATGGCCGGAAACCATAATGTTAACTCAAAATAAAACACTCACCTCTACTAAAATTCTACTCCAAAAATATTTACGAAAAAGTTCATCCAAACCCCAATAAAACCTTAAGCTTCATATGAAGGCCGCAAAATTGCGATAATAAAACTAAAGCTCACTAAATATTTCGATAAACTTCTGCCTCAAAATTATTGGCTCAAATACCCAAAAATAACTGATCAAAAAGGGAATTAAGTATTCAATTCCAAACTGTTTCGAAAATTCAGGGACTACGGCGTCCACAATCGGTATGTTGTTTCCTATAAAAAAATCTTCAAAAAAAAATTTTGACTACTCGCAAAACAATCACTAGCATGCAAATAAGCCAGCTGTTCCGTCAACGATTTATTTAATTTCTAATTATGTTACGGTATGTCTATTAAAACTTATCTTCAACTTCAATTATATCAACAATATCAAAATAACTAGTTATCTCTCAAGTTATTACATTAAGGCTTGAATTAAATAATAAAGCAGCAAAAAAAAATTGTCATCATAGTTATGTAAATACAAAATTTCGGCGTTACTTAATTAATCTCAAACAAAAGGCATATTCATCCGTCTAAATGAGTACAAACACCAACATATAAATTTTAGAAAAATATAGTTACCTCACAATGCATCAAAATAATCAATCAAACTTCCTTTTCTTCTGCACAACGGAACGGCAATGGACCTTTTGATATTTAATCGACATGAATCAATAACTCCTTTAAAATTATCTTTGCGCAAACTTTATTATCGAAAAATTTTAAACCAAAAACCATACTCTACGATCACTTCTTCATCTCGTTGATGATAACATTGTAAGGCCCTTTCGGGTATTACAATTCCACTACCTGGATTTAGTGATAATGGCTCGAATAGCAACAGGGAGGCTGGGGGTGTTTCTGCTTTTAGACTCATATAACTTCTAAATAACCAGGTACGTGCAAGTTTTTATGCATATATTAAAGTAAAAAGAATATTCTGGTTAACACAAAATAAAGAATTCTGGAAATATAACTAAAATCAAAATGAATATAAAATAAAATAATATGTTCTGGTAGGTAATGTTGACGTTAAACAAAAATGAAAAAAAAAGCAAATTAAAATAAATAGTACGTTCTTCCAAAGGGTTCCTTGTGGGTAGACCACCAACCGTAACGGCGGACCTCGAGAGGGCGAACGGTACGTAGGGGAAATTTGTTTCCTTTCAGTTCCTTCCTGTTATCAGCATTGGTTATTATAACGTTTGAAAATTTAATCATAAAAATTTCGTTGCTGGTTTAAAGTGAAAAATGTTATAAATGTTCTTAATATTACCCGGGATGATATGTATATTTCACCAAATCACTTGGATATTTAATGTCAACAAGTAAGTTTGAGCTTGAAGTCATTACTTTAATTAACAAATTACATTTGAGATTGAGGTTAGCTTTTATATACCACAGCTCCTTTTCTGTAATGGGGAATAATTACTTCCTGAGCTTTGATCAATCACTGGACTTAATTGTATACGGTGGTTTAGAGTAATTCAATCTAAATTAGAGATTGAATTGTTACACAATTAGGTTAATGTCACTTCAATCGGGACCTTGAACTACTTATAATACTGGTTTTGTATACACCGGGACTAGTGTTCAAATAACGGTAATTGTTTCTTATGCTACAATTAATTTAAATATATACAATGGGTGGAATATAATTATTGGAACGTGCCTTAATTCATTCGTTTTACCTTCACTTAAATTGTATTTGTGTGAGTATGAAATTTTGCACCAAATGTGATGTTTATTTCACTGAATGTCAATGAAACGTAAATTCCATTTATTATTTGCATAAACAAGAACGTTGTTGAATGTTTTGAAATTGTTCACTTATTATATGATAGGAATATTTTAAATGGGATATTTTTACTCAAACGTTTTAATTAATTAAAACTAGGAAATAAACTTGTGCATTTTAAATGTTCTCGTATTGTACTTGTATTAAATTACTACGAAACGACCTGTTTTATTTATTGACTTTCGTGATACTAAACTGAACGTTTTCGTTAGGTCTGTGTTTGTTTATTTTCGGCAATATTTATACAAGGGGACTTTTGGGATATATACATACATATATTGGACTTTAAATTCTATCGCAGCCAAGTTTAACGAGCCGAACTAGTGAATTTTAAGCATTATAACAAATAAAAAATTAGGGGGATTGATTGTTATATTACAAAAGGTAAATTGCACTACGGTCTAGCTCAGTGAGGTACAAACTTGCTGTAATTGAAAACTCATTTTGAACAGGTCGTGAGGGAGGCAGAGATGTATCCGTAGAGATAACCAGTATTAGAATTTTGTTTGTTGGACGCCACCCAATTTATAGATTTAATAAGTAAAATACAACAAAAATTGAGGACCTTATACCTTACAGGATAATAGGTAATCTGAATAAACACTAAACAACTGTATTTAAATGTACATTTAATAAAGCAAAGTGTCTGAATGATATCAGCATAACATAACAAAAACGATATTTCTCGCAAAGATTACGGTTCTAAAATTACTAAATTCAACACAATTACATAAGCTTATAATTTATATCCACTTAAAATTCAAAATGCAATACGGTCAACACTGTATTCAATAATAATGAAACGTATGCTGACCTATGGCAACAGATATTATAGTTAATGTCAAATATTTTTATCTTAGGAACAGAAATCAGCTGTTCCTTTATAACCGTATCAACATGCTAACTAATTTGTTGGCCTGAAACGTACTTTGCATAAAAGGATACTTCTTACTGACCCGTACTCAAAATAAATTTTTTTCCAATTCATAAGATAAACATACGATAAAGGTTATTCCCATTTGTCAATAAAGTACAAATAAATAAACTGTAGATCATAAATGAAGGTAACGAAAGTTCCATAATATGAACGTAAGGTAAGGTAGATTATCTTCATTTGTCTTTAACGTACAAATAAACAAGCTGTAGAGCATATAGGTAAGGTAATTTTAATGTCTTCTACATACCAATAATGGAAAAACTACAAACTCACGCAAACTAACAGCAAGCGGTAGAGATACAAAGGTATCCCCGTTTTTAATTAGTCAAGACAAAAATTGCATATCATCCACGTCATTTTATATAAGTTAAGTTCGTGACGTCACACCACGCAGTTACAACGATACGGAAATTGATCAAAATAAAAGCTTGTTCTCAACACCAGCGGCGTTCCTTAATGTAGGGGTGCACCCTTTTCTGTGTTCCGTAGTAAATATAATATTTACAAAAATGTAATTAGAACATACCTTATAAAAGGGAAGCAAAAGTTAATGTAATGTAATGAACTTTATGGCAGAAGAAACGGGAAGGAAGTGACTCAAGCGTGTTGCAGTACGCGTTTGCGCATAAAACAATAAAAATAGCTGTTACTAATGTACACAGGGATTCGTAATTATGTAGACTAAATTGAAAATATTGACATATGCTAAAATTTAATTATTGAAAGGAAAAATAAATGCTTAAAGAACATATATTTATCAATAATAATGCAAATTTTAAAACTTAAATTAAGGTAACGATAGACAAGAATAGGCATGTTACAGTATTTTAACTATTTAGAGTTAATACAAACACTCCAAATAAGTATAATTTCGTAGGTAATACAGCAAGTTTGGTTTGAGAATTCGTTGGCAGCCAAATTTAGAAACTTCAGCTTATCTAGTGAATTTTGCTTAGTTCTAGTTATTTAAAGTTAATTTGGACACATTAAATATGTAGGATTTTAAGGATGGAATAATAATAAGACGTTCCAAATGTGATAGCGTTAATTTTGATCCTCTAACATGAACAGAGGTCAACAACAAGCCAGCCTACTGCCAAAAAATCAGCTGACAGGGTAACTTGGTACAGGTCGTTAGTTCCTCTTTTGCTTCAAATTATTTATTTAGGGATTGTTTATTTCACAGGAGATTTTCAACTATTTTTATAATACAGGTCAGATTTCGAAATAGTAAAATACGTTATAACAATAAGGTAAATTGCACGAAATCGCTTTAAGAGCTGGTCAGGTTTGATATTCTCAAACAGAGAATAAATTACTATAAAAGCGGGTTGCAGATAAATTCTGCTGGAAATTCTACAAAGAAGTGTTTTGCAGAACTACGAGACGATTTATATTAAAACTTTCGCTTTTATACTTCGCGATGAAGTGGGGTTTTAGCGTAATCATGTGCGACGGATCTGTACATATTAAAGGGGGAACTGAGCGCACGCAAAACTGCTGTTTGTTATGATATCTGGATACTGAAATAAATCGAACAAATTCTTATTTAAAACATTATCTCCTTTTTATGGGCCATTACAATATATACACAAATATAACTTTATTTACTTAAAACTTATAAAAGCGTCACTATATACAGCATTTTTTTTCTTTATCATGACCAGATATGTACTCGGAACAAACATTGTAACTGGAATCTCTTTACAAATAATCTGCAAGAAAGATGATATTCATCCAAAAGAAATAAGGTTCTCACTAGCAATAAACACGTAACAACATTGTTTGAACTCGAAGCTGTCAATCACTGATAACGGTATACGATACTATATTATTTTACCTAGATAGGCGAGTCTAATAACTATCGCCCTTGAGGGGTTAACAGGGAATCTACCCCAAAGAAAGCTCTTTCACCACGGTACAGGCGTAAGAAGATTCCATCTGCCTCCAATACACACACACGCACACGCACACGCACACCACACGCACACGCACACGCACACGCACACGCACACGCACACGCACACGCACACGCACACGCACACGCACACGCACACGCACACGCACACGCACACGCACATGCACACGCACGCGCATGTGTTATTTATAATACACGCGTACTAAATAATTATATAAATATGATTGAATATTTCATATTTAACAACATTGTTAAAAAATTGTTAAAATAAGCCCACCAGTATGTCTTAGCTTTCTCACTGTTCAGACGCGAGAACGCCGTCACATGAGCACCGCCCGACTGGTTTCGTCGTTACTGTGACTCATCAGGAGCGGGTAGATCTGTCACGGAACATCTTGACTCTGAACGCATTTATGGTGGCCACAAAAGAAGTTTTTGTTTTTACAATGTTGCCTGTTTGCGTTATGAACGTATAAAAAAGAGGTTCCATAGTTATCCTTTAAAATTGAAATTAAAAATTTTTCATTCCTTTAATTTAAGTTAGATGTCTATTAACCTCTGAACTTCTTATAAAAGAGCTTGCATAATTATCCTAAAAAAATGTTATACAAATTATTTCATTTCTTTTAATTTCCATTTGGTAGGTTGGAAGGTCGTGTGGTGTTCCACACCAGATATTTTAATCACCCGAGTTGCTAACTGCGCTGTAGCACTAAACACATAATCCGAACGAAAAAATTACTCTCAGTGCAAGGTACTGCGGAACCAGGGCAGTAATTCGAAAACGCTATAATATAATATACGTGTTAACTTAAAAAAAATTTCTAAAGCCGCCCGTTTTTATAAGAAATCAATAATATAGTTTAACCATTTTCATTCATATTTAATTCATTTTTAGACTTACCTTGCGTTATATTAAGAAACTTTGTAAAGAAAAGTTATGTAAAATTAAATGTTCTTTAAAAAATATGGTCTATATATAGGTATTATTATGTCTTTGAAATATGCAGCTGTTTTAGAAATATTTGATCAAAACCAAAAACTGGACCTAATTAACCCCTACTCTCCGCCGCTGGATTTCTCCCAAAATCTAATAAGCTCTAAGCCAGATGAAAACAAGGTATTTTAGTTCTGGAGTTATCGTGGATACTAACATACATCCACACAGACATACAGACATGATGGTCGATCTTAGCGAAACTTGGGACAATGGGTGAAAAATGAACTAATAAGTCGATTTAGCGACATTAAAAAAAAAGTCGATTGCATAACCTTCTATACGTACGTATGTATATGTATGTAGATCGGAAGGTAAAAATGTAATCTATCATATCGTTCGACACTTCCTTATTTAATTAAAAACTAGAATGTGCTAAGCTTGAACGTATTACAGATAAACACAAATGTTACTACTATCTGAAAATGTATGAGAAGCTGGCTAGGATGTTAAATTCTAGCAACACGTTTTATATATGTAAAATTCCTTAGCGCTTCAAAAAAATGTTAATTCAATGATTTTATCCAATTTCTTTACTACAAACTTTTCGTTTCTGTGATTCTTAGATAAGAGGTATATATATATATATATATATATATATATATATATATATATATATATATATATATATATATATATATATATAAATGTCAGATGCTTGGCATTTAATTGTTATTTAATTTCGTTGGGTTGCGTTGTGTATTTTTAAGTGTACTTGTAAATTTGATGTGAAACCTTTATTCTGGGTATAAATGCAACTATGTACTTAAATATTGTTACAATTTAGGATTTACTTACAAGGATTACTTTTATGTACAAATATGTGTTCCTGAATAGTTTTAATGATTTATTTTTGCTTAATCCAATGTTTCGATTCATACTCTGTGCTAAATTTAGATAAAATGTACAGTATTAAACGTTTGGTTATATTTCAAATGGTGTACAATTATTACGAAAACTATCTACCACACTGTTTTAATGTATTTACGATGTATTGATTAGCTGCAACGTTCTACAAATGGATTTTAGTGCTTGTTTTCATGATTGCCTGGTTTATCATTAGTATTTTTTATAAACAAACACGGATGCTACGATTCAGAACAAGACGCATTTTATTAATTGTTTTAACGCTAAATATTTAAACTTATATAAATATATACGTATTTAACACTATTCTCTACTCATGCTTGATAAAACGGATATTCTGTACAACTATATTCAAGAATTAAAAAAAAGTTAGAAGCCGACGGCCTGGCCGACGGAAGGAAAAAAAACTGAAAATAGGTTTATATTGATTTTTACAAACTTAGTGATTAAAGAAATTTACGAATTTAATTACATTTGATTTTAGAAAGAAAGGTATTAATACACAATCCATTTAAAGCGACATTATCGAGTATGTGAATTACCAGAATCTGACACATGCGAGTTTGACACGCCCAAGCTCCCCAATGGAAATACTCCACGTTCGAAACTAGCGAGTTTAAACTTTTTAGTTCATCACTGTAATTTATATTCGTTCTATAAAATAGCCCACAAATAACTTTTCTCAAATTGTGAGTTGATAGATGTGGCGGTGTACTTTTGCCAATGACGATTTTTAATGATTTAATTTTAGAGGTAGCAGTTTTATCATTGCAGTTAGTTAATTTTTTATTCATCTTTAATGTCATATTAATACATATGTACACACAAAGGTCTGCAAAAGCTCAAAGGTATTATGTATTTAACACGTTGAACATTTTTTTCCAATTGAAAGCCTTACGTCGATCTATTCTACCAGTACCCAGGTGTTCGGACATCTGGTAAACGTAGAAACCGAGAAGATATTGCGTAATGAAGATTGTATCCCTTAGAAAAATCGTTACCTTAAAAACTCTTGTGTTTGATAAAATCCTATTTTCCCTTTTTTTATATTATATGCTTTTTCAACCTTAAAAGTTGTACGTTTTCGACATAATGAAATCTAATTTAGTATTATAAATTTGTCGGATCTGAAATTGCACTCACTAACCGATATGTGATTTTAGGTGGAAATGAGAGGTTTAACTGGAGTAATCAAGTTTGATCATCAAGGTTTTCGAAGTGATTTTACATTAGACATCGTTGAATTAAGTCGAGAAGGTCTGAAAAAAATTGGAACGTGGAATGCGAGCGCTGGAGTTAATTTCACTAGAACATATGGAGAAGCCTACACACAAATTGTAGAAATTTTACAGAATAAGACGTTTGTGGTAACTACAATTTTGGTAAGTAATTACGATTTATAATAGCTCTACTGAGTACATAGTTCATATTGCGTGTTCTGTAGTTTATTTAACTCCGCTCTTCTTGCTTAAGAAATAGTAAACGTTTATCCATAATAAGTGTATCCGCTTGAAAGAAAGTCCAAAGCGTGACTGTTAATAAATTCTTGATTCACTCCAAAATCTAAAAGAATAAACTAACTAATTTATTCTTCCGTTCTTAGTAGGGAGTAATTTTCATATTGTATATTATTCGTATCCATACGTAAATAATTAAATTAGATGTAAAGGACAGACTGAAGGTTTTAACATCTAGCATAGCATAACTTTCCCACTCTGTAAACAGAATGTCTAAGTATTTTGCCTAAATTAATTTTGTACTGCATGAATGCATTTTGGTTATTCAGTATTTGCGGTAAACATTCTGACATTAATCTAATACACTCTCTTACATGTTCAGGTCATGATTTGTGTTAATAGAAGCTTCAACTAGAAATGTGTCTTCATTGATTATATTTCTGTTAAAGGATCACGTTCATAACAGAAATAGCTATCTTTAGTATTGACAAATCACCATTTAAATGTACATTGTCATTTATTTGAATATTTAGTAAATTATTAAAATTTATGTATAATTTTTTTTTCTTTGTCAATATAAGAAGTCTTATGTAGCCGGCACACACCTTATTATCTTCGTATGGTGTTATATTAACGAATAGAAGGAATAGCTAATCAACTGCGATACGGATATTTTTAACTTATTCATATCTCCTATAGTGAAGGTAGCGCACACACGTAAAAATAAACATGCTCGTAATCAAATGTTTTCCCTTTACTTATATGAAATAAATAAAAAATAAAAATAAATTTCCTATAAACATTGGTCCGGAAACAGTTCGTTTGGAAGATACAGGGTGTTGAAGTTTTATTATTTTTCTAGTTTTTCTTATACTCCTACAATTTTTAAGATATCGATTTGACGTTTGGAACTATTATTACTCTTTAGGAGATCAATATTTTGATTATGCTACCGATATTGAATATCTACTGGGAGATGCATTTCGGGGGGCCAGGTTTACTTTCTACCCCTCAAATATTGTTTGGTTACGCCATTGATCTTCAGCGATCAAGGATGTGTGTTCCTCATTCGATTTAGAAACTTTGTGGTCTCTTGCATTTTTCCGTGAAATGCATAGATTTCGAGATAAATGAGACACTGTGATATAAAAAAACGGGAATTCTGTCTCGTACACTCGTAGATTTTGTTGGCTCTTGAGTTTTCGGTGGATCATGCTTACTGTCCCAAATAAACAATAAACACCAATGTAATGCAAGTACCTCCACAAAAACGCTGATTAAATAATAAAAATTAAACATTTAGTTAAAGAATTGTTTTTTACGCGGAAATACGCTAAAGCATGTTTTTGAATCATTGTAATTTGTGTAGCGAACAGTATAAAAATAGGTAAACATTTTCTTATTACCTGATGAGAATATGTGCAACAATTGTGGGAGTTAAATAAATCACAAGTTTAATTGTATAATGTCAATGTATTAAATACAACACATACAAGCAAATAAATTACATACGGTAATAGTGAAAAACATTTAAATTATCATAAGTAGTTTTAATAGTTCAAAAAAAAAAACAAATTTAAAAAGAAGACCAGTGTTTTACTTCCAAACATTACAAAAACTGTTCAAAGTGACCACCTTCAATATTCAATTGTTCAATGTAAATATTAATTTAACAGCATCTCGAACCACTGTTATCTATTGAATTGTGTGAAAAAATTAACCATAAATCAGTATTCCAATACCGAGATGCCTGATATTCATTTCATTGATGGACTGGCTAATAGCAATTCAGCAAAATCTTGGCACCTGTACAGTGAACGATATCCAAACCGTAATGTTCCTGATAGAAGACTTGTCGAAAATATTCATCACGTCTGCGTGAAGGCAAATTGAATCGAAATGGAGGATTGGGGAGACCAAGGACAAGACGAACGCCAGAGCTAGAAGAGAATGTGCTGAACAGGATTGAGGAA
The DNA here is from genome assembly GCA_036346205.1 of Vesta saturnalis. NCBI lineage: Eukaryota > Metazoa > Arthropoda > Insecta > Coleoptera > Lampyridae > Vesta > Vesta saturnalis. The sequence goes on along the minus strand of JARFJB010002098.1, from coordinate 980,553 downwards.
AATCCAAGAACCTCTACCAGAAGTGTTCCATATGCTTTACACTTGAGTAATGGCACTGTTTGACACATTCTTAGAGAAACTTTGTTCCACGCATATAACATCCAACACGTTCAAGAACTGCTTCCTGCTGATTTTCAACTTCGTGTTGCATTATGCCAATGGCTTTTGCAGAAATTGATTGACATCCCTCAACTATTGTGTTTGATTCTTTTTATCGACGAAGTGAGTTTTTCACAACAACCATCTCTGGTCAGACGAAAATTCACACGACATATGTGTGTGCGTGTGAGAGTGTGTGTGCGTGTGAGTGTGTGTGTGTGTGTGTGTGTGTGTGTGTGTGTGTGTGTGGTGTGTGTGTGTGTGTGTGCGAGCGTGCGTACATGTGTGCGTGCGTGCGTACATGAGTGCGTGCGTGCGTGCGTGTGTGCATGTGTGCGTGTGTGCGTGTATGCGTGTGAGCGTGTGTGCATGTGTGCGTGTGTGCGTGTGTGCATGTGTGCGTGTGTGCGTGTGTGCGTGTGTGCGTGTCTGCGTGTGTGTGTGCGTGTGTGCGTGTGTGCGTGAGTGCGTGTGTGCGTGTGTGCGTGTGTGCGTGTGTTCGTGTGCGTGCGCGTGTGCGTGCATGCGTGTGTGTGTGTGCGTGGGTGCGTGTGTGCGTGTGTGCATGTGTGCGTGTGCGTATGCGTGTGTGCGTGTGTGCGTGGGTCTGTGTGTGCGTGTGTGCGTGTGTGCGTGTTTGCGTGGGTGAGTGTGTGCGTGGGTGCAAGTGTGGGTGTGTGCGTGTGTGCACGTGTGCGTGTGTGCATGTGTGCGTGTGGACGTATGCGTGTGTGCGTGTGTGCGTGTGCGCGTGTCTGCGTGTGTGCGTGTGTGCGTGTGTGCGTGTGTGCGCGTGTACGCGTGTGCGCGTTTGCGCGTGTGCAAGTGTGCGTGTGTGCGTGTGCGCGTGTTTGCGTGGGTGAGTGTGTGCGTGTGTGCGTGTGTGCATGTGTGCGTGTGTGTGTTCGCGTGTGCGCGTATGCAGCGTGTGCTAGTGTGCGCGTGTGCGATTGAGCGCGTATGCAGCGTGTGCTAGTGTGCGCGTGTGCGATTGAGCGCGTGTGGGTGTGTTCTTGTGCGCGTGTGCTCGTGTGCGCATGTTCGCGTGTTCGCGTGTGCGTGTATGCGCGTGTGCTAGTGTGCGCGTGTGTGAGAGACCACGTGTGCGAGCGCGCGCGTGTGCGTGTGTGCGCGTGTGCATTTTTGCGCGTGTAATCGCGTGCGTGCGCGCGCAAGCGTGTGCATGTGCGAGTGCGTGTCGGAGTGCGTGTACGTGCGTGTGCGTGTGCGTATGCGTGTGCGTGTGCGTGTTCGTGTGCGTGTTCCCGTGCGTGCGTGTGTGTGAGCGTGTGTGTGTTTGGGTGTGTGTGTGTGTGTCAGTGTGTGTGTGTGTGTGTGTGTGTGTGTGTGTGTGTGGTGTGTGTGTGTGTGTGTGTGCGAGCGTGCGTACATGTGTGCGTGTGTGCGTGTGTGCGTGTGTGCGTGTGCATGTGTGCGTGTGTGCTTGTGTGCATGTGTTCGTGTGTGCGTGTGTGCGTGTGCGCGTGTGTGCGTGTGTGCGTGTGCGTGCGTGCGTGTGCGCGTGCGCGTGTGCATTTTGCGCGTGTAATCGCGTGCGTGCGCGGCAAGCGTGTGCATGTGCGAGTGCGTGTCGGAATGCGTGTTCGTGTGCGTGTTCCCGTGCGTGCGTGTGTGAGCGTGTTTGTGTTTGGGTGTGTGTGTGTGTGTGTCAGTTGTGTGTGTGTGTGTGTGTGTGTGTGTGTGTGTGTGTGGCGAGCGTGCGTACATGTGTGCGTGTGTGCGTGTGGCGTGTGAGCGTGTGTGCATGTGTGCGTGTGTGCTTGTGCGCATGTGTTCGTGTGTGCGTGTGTGCGTGTGCGCGTGTGTGCGTGTGTGCGTGTGTGCGTGCGTGTGTGTGAGCGTGTGTGCGTGTGTGCGTGTGTGCGCGTGTGAGTGTGTGCGTGTATGCGTGTTTGCGTGTGTGCGTGTGTGCGTGTGTTCGTGTGCGTGTTTGCGCGGGTGCGTGGGTGCGTGTGTGTGTGTGTGCATGTGTGCATGTGTGCATTTGTGCGTGTGTGCGTATGCGTGTGTTTGTGTGTGCGTGGGTCTGTGTGTGCGTGTGTGCGTGTGTGCGTGTTTGCGTGGGTGAGTGTGCATGTGTGCGTGTGTGCGCATGCGTGTGCGTGTGCGTGTGTGCATGTGTGCGTGTGTCGTTGCGCGTGTTTGTGTGGCTGGGTTGTGTGTCGTGTGTGCATGTGTGCGTGTGTGTGTTGTCGCGTGTGCGCGTATGCAGCGTGTGCTAGTGTGCGCGTGTGCGATTGAGCGCGTATGCAGCGTGTGCTGTGTCGCGTGTGCGATGGGCGCGTTGGTGTGTTCTTGTGCGCGTGTGCCGTGTGCGTGTTCGCGTTTTCGCTGTGCGTGTATGCGCGTGTGCTGTGTGCGCGTGTGGAGACCACGTGTGAGTGCGCGCGTGTGCGTGTGCGCGTGGCATTTTGCGCGTGTAATCGCGTGCGGCGCGCGCAAGCGTGATGCGAGTGCGTGTCGAGTGCGTGTGCGTGCGTGTGCGTGTGCTATGCGTGTGCGTGTGCGTGTTCGTGTGCGTGTTCCCGTGCGTGCGTGTGTGTAGCGTGTGCGTGTTTGCGTGTCGTGTGTGTGTCGTGGTGTGTGTGGTGTGTGTGTGGTGTGTGTGTGTGTGTGTGTGTGTGTGTGTGTGTGTGTGTGCGTGTGGTAGTGTGTGTGTGTGTGCTGTCGTGGTGTGTGCATGTGTGCGTGTGTGCTGTGTGCAGTGTGTTGCTGTGTGGTGTGTGCGTGTGCGTGTGTGCGTGTGTGCGTGTGTGCGTGTGCGTGTGCGCGTGTGACGCGTGTGCATTTTGCGCGTGTAATCGCGTGCGTGCGCGCGCAAGCGTGTGCATGTGCGAGTGCGTGTCGGAGTGCGTGTTCGTGTGCGTGTTCCCGTGCGTGCGTGTGTAGCGTGTGTGTGTTTGGGTGTGTGTGTCAGTGTGTGTGTGTTGTGTGTATGTGTGTGTGTGTGTGTGTGTGTGTGTGTGTGTGTCAGCGTGCGTACGTGTGCGTGTGTGCGTGTGTGCGTGTGAGCGTGTGTGCATGTGTGTGTGTGCTTGTGTGCATGTGTTGTGTGTGCGTGTGTGCGTGCGTGTGTGTGAGCGTGTGTGCGTGTGTGCGTGTGTGGCGTGGCGTGTGGTGTGTGCGTGTGATGCGTGTTTGCGTGTGTGCGTGTGTGCGTGTGTTCGTGTGCGTGTTTGCGTGGGTGCGTGGGTGCGTGTGTGCGTGTGTGCATGTGTGCATGTGTGCATTTGTGCGTGTGTGCGTATGCGTGTGTTTGTGTGTGCGTGGGTCTGTGTGCGTGTGTGCGTGTGTGCGTGTGTGCGTGTTTGCGTGGGTGAGTGTGCATGTGTGCGTGTGTGCGCATGCGTGTGTGCGTGTGTGCGTGTGTGCATGTGTGCGTGTGTGCGTATGCGCGTGTTTGTGTGTGCTGGGTCTGTGTGTGCGTGTGTGCATGTGTGCGTGTGTGTGTGTGTGTGTGTGTGTTCGCGTGTGCGCGTATGCAGCGTGTGCTAGTGTGCGCGTGTGCGATTGAGCGCGTATGCAGCGTGTGCTAGTGTGCGCGTGTGCGACTGGGCGCGTGTGCGTGTGTTCTTGTGCGCGTGTGCGCGTGTTCGCGTGTTCGCATGTGCGTGTATGCGCGTGTGCTAGTGTGCGCGTGTGTGAGAGACCACGTGTGAGAGTGCGCGCGTGTGCGTGTGTGCGCGTGCGCATTTGTGCGCGTGTAATCGCGTGCGTGCGCGCGCGAGCGTGTGCATGTGCGAGTGCGTGTCGGAGTGCGTGTGCGTGTGCGTGTGCGTGTGCGTGTGCGTGTGCGTGTGCGTGTGCGTATGCGTGTGCGTGTGCGTGTGCGTGTTCCCGTGCGTGCGTGTGTGTGTGTGTGTGTTTGGGTGTGTGTGTGTGTCAGTGTGTGTGTGTGTGTGTGTGCGAGCGTGCGTACATGTGTGCGTGTGTGCGTGTGTGCGTGTGAGCGTGTGTGCATGTGTGCGTGTGTGCTTGTGTGCATGTGCCTGTGTGTGCGTGTGTGCGTGTGCGTGTGTGCGTGTGTGGTGTGTGTGTGTGTGTGTCGTGTGTGCGTGCGTGCGTGTGCGTGGCGTGTGTCGTGTGTGCGTGTGTGCGTGTGTGCGTGTGTGCGTGTGTTCGTGTGCGTGCGCGTGTGCGTGCATGCGTGTGTGTGTGCGTGGGTGCGTGTGTGCGTGTGTGCATGTGTGCGTGTGTGCATGTGTGCGTGTGTGCGTATGCGTGTGTGCGTGTGTGCGTGGGTCTGTGTGTGCGTGTGTGCGTGTGTGCGTGTTTGCGTGGGTGAGTGTGTGCGTGGGTGCAAGTGTGGGTGTGTGCGTGTGTGCTCGTGTGCGTGTGTGCATGTGTGCGTGTGGACGTATGCGTGTGTGCGTGTGTGCGTGTGTGCGTGTGTGCGTGTGCGCGTGTCTGCGTGTGTGCGTGTGTGCGTGTGTCGTGTGTGCGCGTGTACGCGTGTGCGCGTTGCGCGTGTGCAAGTGTGCGTGTGTGCGTGTGCGCGTGTTTGCGTGGGTGAGTGTGTGCGTGTGTGCGTGTGTGCATGTGTGCGTGTGTGTGTTCGCGTGTGCGCGTATGCAGCGTGTGCTGGTGTGCGCGTGTGCGATTGAGCGCGTATGCAGCGTGTGCTAGTGTGCGCGTGTGCGATTGAGCGCGTGTGGGTGTGTTCTTGTGCGCGTGTGCTCGTGTGCGCATGTTCGCGTGTTCGCGTGTGCGTGTATGCGCGTGTGCTAGTGTGCGCGTGTGAGAGACCACGTGTGCGAGCGCGCGCTGTGCGTGTGTGCGTGTGCATTTTGCGCGTGTAATCGCGTGCGCGCGCGCGCAAGCGTGTGCATGTGCGAGTGCGTGTCGGAGTGCGTGTGCGTGCGTGTGCGTGTGCGTATGCGTGTGCGTGTGCGTGTTCGTGTGCGTGTTCCCGTGCGTGCGTGTGTGTGAGCGTGTGTGTGTTTGGGTGTGTGTGTGTGTGTGTGTGTGTGTGTGTGTGTGTGTGTGTGTGTGTGTGTGTATGTGTGTGTGTGTGGCGAGCGTGCGTACATGTGTGCGTGTGTGCGTGTGTGCGTGTGAGAGTGTGTGCATGTGTGCGTGTGTGCTTGTGTGCATGTGTTCGTGTGTGCGTGTGTGCGTGTGCGCGTGTGTGCGTGTGTGCGTGTGTGCGTGAGTGCGTGTGCGCGTGTGTACGCGTGTGCATTTTTGCGCGTGTAATCGCGTGCGTGCGCGCGCAAGCGTGTGCATGTGCGAGTGCGTGTCGGAGTGCGTGTTCGTGTGCGTGTTCCCGTGCGTGCGTGTGTGAGCGTGTGTGTGTTTGGGTGTGTGTGTGTGTGTCAGTGTGTGTGTGTTTTGTGTTGTGTGTGTGTGTGTGTGTGTGTGTGTGTGTGTGTGTGTGCGAGCGTGCGTACATGTGTGCGTGTGTGCGTGTGTGCGTGTGAGCGTGTGTGCATGTGTGCGTGTGTGCTTGTGTGCATGTGTTCGTGTGTGCGTGTGTGCGTGTGCGCGTGTGTGCGTGTGTGCGTGTGTGCGTGCGTGTGTGTGAGCGTGTGTGCGTGTGCGTGTGTCGCGTGTGAGTGTGTGCGTGATGCGTGTTTGCGTGTGTGCGTGTGTGCGTTTGTTCGTGTGCGTGTTTGCGCGGGTGCGTGGGTGCGTGTGTGTGTGTGTGTGCATGTGTGCATGTGTGCATGGTTGTGTCGTGTGTGCGTATGCGTGTGTTTGGTGTGTGCGTGGGTCATGTGTGCGTGTGTGCGTGTGTGCGTGTTTGCGTGGGTGAGTGTGCATGTGTGCGTGTGTGCGCATGCGTGTGTGCGTGTGTGCGTGTGTGCATGTGTGCGTGTGTGCGTATGCGCGTGTTTGTGTGTGCTGGGTCTGTGTGTGCGTGTGTGCATGTGTGCGGTGTGTGTGTGTGTGTGTGTGTTCGCGTGTGCGCGTATGCAGCGTGTGCTAGTGTGCGCGTGTGCGATTGAGCGCGTATGCAGCGTGTGCTAGTGTGCGCGTGTGCGACTGGGCGCGTCTGCGTGTGTTCTTGTGCGCGTGTGCGCGTGTGCGCGTGTTCGCGTTTTCGCATGTGCGTGTATGCGCGTGTGCTGTGTGCGTGTGTCGCGTGAGTGCTGTGCGTGCGTGTTTGCGTGTGTGCTGTGTGCGTTTGTTCGTGTGCGTGTTTGTGCGGGTGTCGTGGGTGCTGTGTGTGGTGTGTGTGCATGTGTGCTTTGTGGTGTGTGTGTGTGTTTGTGTGTGCGTGGGTCTGTGTGCTGTGTGCGTTGTGCGTGTTTGCGTGGTGTGCGCATGTGTGCGTTGTGCGCGATGCGTGTGCGTGTGCTGTGTGCGTGTGCGTGTGTGCGATGGCGTGTTTGTGTGCTGTGGTCTGTGTGTGCGTGTGCATGCGTGTGCGTGTACGTGTGTGTGTGTGTGTGTCGCGTGTGCGTGTATGCAGCGTGTGCTGTGTGCGCGTGTGTCGATTGAGCGCGTGTGCAGCGTGTGCTGTGTGCGCGTGTGCGTGTGTGTCGCGTCTGCGTGTGTTCTTGTGCGCGTGTGTGCGCGTGTGCGCGTGTTCGCGTTGTGCATGTGCGTGTAGTGCGTGTGCGTGTTGCGTGTGTGTGAGCAGTGTGGTGTGGCGCGTGTGCGTGTGTGCGTGTGCGCATGTTGTGGCGTGTATCGCGTGCGTGCGGGCTGCGTGTGCTGTGCGGTGCGTGTGTGGTGTGTGTGTGTGTGTGTCGTGTGTCGTATGCGTGTGTGTGTGCGTGTGTGCGTGTGCGTGTTCCGTGTGCGTGGTGGTGTGAGCGTGTTGCTGTGTGTTGCGTGTGTGTGTGTGTCGTGTGTGCGTGTGTGTGTGTGTGTTGTGTGCGTGTGTGCGTGTGCGCTGTGTGCGTGTGTGCGTGTGTGTGCGTGTGGTGCGTGTGTGCGTGTGTGCTGTGTGGCATGTGTTGCGGTGTGCGTGTGCGTGTGCTGCGCGTGCGTGTGCTGTGTGCGTGAGTGCGTGTGCGCGTGTGCGTCGTGTGCATGTTGCGCGTGTCGCGTGCGTGCGTGTGAGCGTGTGTGTGCGTGTGCGTGTGTGCGTGTTCGTGTGCGTGTTCCCGTGCGTGCGTGGTGAGCGTGTGTGTTGGGTGTGGGTGTGTGTGTCGTGTGTGTGTGTGTGTGTGTGTTGTGTGTGTGGTGCTGTGTGTGTGTGTGTGTGTGTGTGCGGGTGCGTGTGTGTGCTGTGTGTGTGTCTGTGTGGTGTGTGCATGTGTGTGTGCTGTGTGCTGTGTTGTGGTGCGTGTGTGCGTGTGGCGTGTGTGCGTGTGCTGTCGTGCGTGTGCGTGTGTGTGTCGTGTGTGCGTGTGTGCGTGTGTGCGCGTGTGGTGTGTGCGTGTGTGCGTGTGTTTGCGTGTGTGCGTGTGTGCGTGTGTTCGTGTGCGTGTGTGTGCGTGGGTGCGTGTGGTGCGTGTGTGCGTGTGCTGTGTGCATGTGTGCATGTGTGTGCTGTGTGTGGTGTGGTGTGTGTTGTGTGTCGTGTGTGTCGTGTGTGTCGTGTGTGTGTGTGCGTGTGTGTGCGTGTGTGTGCGTGTGGTGTGTGTGCATGTGTGCGTGTGTGGTGCGCATGCGTGTGTGCGTGTGTGCGTGTGTGCATGTGTGCGTGTGTGCGTATGCGCGTGTTTGTGTGTGCGTGGGTCTGTGTGCTGGTGTGTGCTGTGTGCGTGTGGTGTGTGTGTGTGTTCGCGTGTGCGTCGTATGAGCGTGTGCTGTGTGCGCTGTGTGCGATTGAGCTGCGTATGCAGCGTGTGTGTGTGCGCGTGTGCGACTGGGCGCGTGTGCGTGTGTTCTTGTGCGCGTGTGCGCGTGTTCGCGTGTTCGCATGTGCGTGTATGCGCGTGTGCTGGTGTGCGCGTGTGGATGACCCGTGTGAGGTGCTGCTGGCGTGTGCGTGTGTGCGCGTGCGCATTTGTGTTCTGTGTTGCGCGTGCTGTGCGCGTCGGTTCAGCGTGTGCATGTGCGAGTGCGTGTGTGCGTGTGCGTGTGCGTGTGCGTGTGCGTGTGCGTGTGCGTGTGCGTTGTGCGTTGCGTGTGCGTGTGCGTGTGCTGTGTGTTCGTGCGTGCGTGTGTGGCGTGTGTGTGTTGTGGGTGTGTGTGTGTGCATGTGTGTGTGTGTGTGTGTGTGCGGCGTGCGTACTGTGTGGTGCGTGTGTGCGTGTGTGTGCGTGTGAGCGTGTGTGTGTCGATGTGTGCGTGTGTGCTTGTGTGCTGTGTGCTGCTGTGTGTGCGTGTGTGCGTGTGTGCGTGTGTGCTGTGTGTGTGCGTGTGTGTGTGTGTGTGTGTGTGGTGCGTGCGTGCGTGTGCGTGTGTGCGTGTGTGCGTGTGTGATGTGTGTGCGTGTTTCCGTGTTTCCGTTTTTGCGTGTGTGCGTGTGTTGGTGTGCTTGTGCGCGTGCGTGCATGCGTGTGTGTGTGTGCGTGGGCGCGTGTGTGCGTGTGTGCGTGTGTGCGTATGTGCGTGTGTGCGTGTTTGCGTGGGTGCGTGTGTGCGTGTGTGCTTGTGTGCATGTGTGCATGTGTGAGTATGTGCGTATGCGTGTGTTTGTGTGTGCGTGGGTCTGTGTGTGCGTGTGTGCGTGATTGCGTGGGTGAGTGTGCATGTGTGCGTGTGTGCGTATGCGTGTGTGCGTGTGTGCGTGTGTGCATGTGTGCGTGTGTGCGTATGCGTGTGTTTGTGTGTGCGTGGGTCTGTGTGTACGTATGTGCATGTGTGCGTGTGCATGTGTGCGTGTGTGCGTATGCGTGTGTGCTTGTGTGCGTTTGTGCGTGTGTACCTGTGTGCGTGTGCGCGTGTGTGCGTGTGTGCGTGTGTGCGTGTGTGCGTGTGTGCGTGTGTGCGTGTGTACCTGTGTGCGTGTACGCGTGAGTGCGTGTGTGCGCGTGTGCGTGTGTGCGTGTGTGCGTGTGTGCGTGTGTGCATGTGTGCGTGTGTGTGTGTGGCATTTGTGCGTGTGTAATCGCGTGCGTGCTCGCGCGAGCGTGTGCATGTGCGAGTGCGTGTCGGAGTGCGTGTGCGTGTGCGTGTGCGTGTGCGTGTGCGTGTGCGTGTGCGTGTGCGTGTGCGTGTGCGTGTGCGTGTGCGTGTGCGTGTGCGTGTGCGTGTGCGTGTGCGTGTGCGTGTGCGTGTGCGTGTGCGTATGCGTGTGCGTGTGCGTGTGCGTGTTCCTGTGCGTGCGTGTGTGAGCGTGTGTGTGTGTGTGGGTGTGTTTGTGTGTGTGTGTGTGTGTGTGTGTGTGAGTGTGTGTTCGTCTGTTTCTTGCGTTAGTGGGTGTTTATAAAAATAGGCGTTGGAAAATTCTATTAGCCCTAGACGCGCATAATGTTGATACACATGTACAAACTCCTATATCTCTTTCTAATTGTTCCGGCGTCATCGGGATTTTTATTGTCTTTAGAGCACGTTATCCTGCATGCCCTACTCTTACTAAGAATTAAGAGACAAATACTGATCCCAGCTCTTTCAACGTCAATACGTTACTTCAGCTGAAGTTATCAAAATAGTTTCCGCGATCAGATTTAACGCTGTAGGAGTTGACTGTAGGAGTTGTTAAATTTCGCTTCAAATATTAAAAAGGTGCTTACCATACTCTACTGAAGCTTAAACACGTGATTAATTTTTCTTTAATTAGTGGAGAACTACGTTGAAGTCAGCATTATTAGTACCTATCTGTAAACAAGATGCACCATCTTCATTCGCTGACCTAAGACGCTTTCTTGTTTGTTTTACGCCATTGAGAGTTATTCAAACCTCCTCTAGAATTCTCAGGTTTTGCCTTAACTTACGTCATATACAACTTCACATCAGCGACAGACAAATCGCGAGTTACGCTACTGGCACACATAGATTTTTCAAAAGCCTTTGTATCAATAGTCTAGTTGTGCTGATAGTGTACACTATAGTCTAAGAGAAATGAAAGCGTTTCCTGGTTTGCTAATTTATGCAGAGGGATTCAAGTCAGAAAACGAAAATATATATTGCCTTTTTGCTACAGATGGTACCGGAAGAGAAGTTTTGCTGTACAATGTCGAAGAGGCGATTTTAAACTTTACTGGGTTGTTTACGGTTTGACAATATTTTCTAATAGGGAAGAAACAAAAATTGCTGATGCTTTAGCCGCTATAATGGCATATTTTAAGCAGTTACTACAAAATCCCGTCGAAATGTCTATTTGGGAGCTTACGTTTGTATCGACGAAAGTCTAGTTGCTTTTAAATCTCCTTTAGAATGTACATGTCCAAAAATCCAGCAACGTACGGCATAAACATTATGTGCATGACGGATGCTAGAAATCTACTGTGATAAGAAATTGGACGGTAAAACATTATCAGGAAGAACAGTATTTGAAAATCTGAACTCAAACTGTTTTAAGGCTTGTGAAGCTAATTGAAAAGAGTAACCGCAACGTTACGCCTGAGAACTGGTTTGTAACTGCGCAGCTTATAACTGATTTTCAACAAAGAAGCCGTACCTTTTTAGGAACTTTAAAAAGAAAGAAACCTGAAATTCCCTATTGCCTTTTGCCAAACAAAAATAGAGAAGTGTTAAGCAGTTTGTATGGATTTAAAGAGCATATTATATAAATATCATATGTCCCCAAACAAAATACAGTTGTAGTGCGGATCTCATCAATGCATCATTCTATAGCATATTATAACTTAACAAAATGAGGTGTAGATAGCTTGCATAGAAAATATGCAAACTGTTACCCAAGTAGAAGGACTCGACGGTAGCAATAGCAATAGTTTGCTGTTTGGTAAATATGGGTACGGTAATGCATTTATATAATATCGAAATTGTAAAAATCCAAAAAAAAATTATCGTTAAGACTTTCTCAAAAAGCTAGCCAAAGGTCTAATTACTCCATACGTGGAGCAAAGATTGCTCAATACCACTAAGATGCCAAAAAAGCTATATTCACGCATAAGTAGTGTTTTGAAAATATCCAGCAATTGTAATGAAGGATCAAAACGATGAAAGAATGAAAACCTATTACCAATTTTCCTGAAAGTTAAAGAGGAAAACATTGTATTGTTACCGGGAATGTGAAAAACCGATTTGATTTGAACACACCCGAAAAATATGCCACCGATTCCTCCAAAAGTATACGCAGTAAGGTCTTCTAGTTCGTAATGTTTGTGTTTCTTCCATTTTAAACTATTCAGCATTATTATGTATGCCTATTATGTTGTTATATTATTGACCGAGCTGATAGCGTAGTAGTGACAACCTGCTTAGCTTGCGGGAGGTAATGGGTTCGATTTTGCGTTACCGTCTAGGTTTGTTCAGGGGGTTTCCCTCATACACATGTAGCGGCATGGTCACTTCATATGCGGCTGCTTAGGTGAATGCTGGGGTAGTGTTCTCCCCTTCAGAACCATAACTACGTTCCTTCCGATCCTATCCTGACCACACCCATCTTTAATCCCGCCATGCATATATACGTAATATATGTATGTCTGTTAATTGGGTTAGTCGGCCTATTTCCACAGTTTTGTTCGCTTTTTAACGCGACGTTTCGGAAGCGGACTCTGCTTCCATCAAAAGGCTGTCCTGCGAAGGACTGTTTTTCCGCACTTGAGTCGGATTTTTTCTCAAGCACTTGACTACTCTCAGATTCGAACTTGGTACCTTTGAGTTGTGAATCTGACACCCTTCCCGCTGAGCCACTGAGTAATCCAATATATATTGTTTAGAACTTATGTATGTATATTAAACTTTTTCGTGTTTGCGCGGTAGTTTATCGCGCATGTTGCGCCGTAGCCTATTGCGCCGATGTGTTTCGCTTCAGTTCTTCGCGTCTTTGTTTTAGATATGCTCGGTGATTCCTGGTGCCCTTGAGAATGTTGTTCTTATGCTCCTGAGTTCTCAGTTTAAGTGGTCTGCTGCTCTCTACTATGTATCCTCTGCCGCACTTGCATGGGGCAGAGTGAGGTTAGGTGGTTCTCCTCTAGTGCTAGCTTGTTTATGGATGTTTCAAGCTATTCTGAAAAGTTGTTATAATTCGGGGCCGTACCGAGTTACTAATTCTGTATTGTAAGTGTTTTTGTAACTGTGGTTTATATGTTAATTGGGTTAGTCGGCCTATTTCCACACCTTTGTTCGCTTTTTAACGCGACGTTTCGGAAGCGGACTCTGCTTCCATCATCAGGCTGTCCTGCGAAGGACTGTTTTTCCGCACTTGAGTCGGATTTTTTCTCAAGCACTTGACTACTCTCAGAACTTGGTACCTTTGAGTTGTGAGTCTGACAGCTTTCCCGCTGAGCCACTGAGTAATCCAATATATATTATTTAGAACTTATATATATATATATATATATATATATATATATATATATATATATATATATATATATATATATTAAAATTTTCTCAAGGGCCCAGGAATCACCGAACATATCTAAAACAAAGACGCGAAGAGCTTAATCGAAATTCTAAATAATATATATTGGATTACTCAGTGGCTCAGCGGGAAAGGTGTCAGTCTCACAACTCAAACGTACCAAGTTCGAATATGAGAGTAGTCAAGTACTTGAGAAAAAATTCGACTCAAGTGCGGAAAAACAGTCCTTCGAAGGACTGCCTGATGACAGAAGCAGAGTCCGCTTCCGAAACGTCGCGTTAAAAAGCGAACAAAACTGTGGAAATAGGCCGACTAACCCAATTAACATATAAACCACAGTTACAAAAACACTTACAATACAAAAATATATATGTTTGCTGGGAATCCATGATTGTGGCTGAAGGAGCTCGGAAAGCTCGAGCAGCCCGCCCTCCCCTTGGGGAGGGAATGAAATACGTGTCCTTTTCCTTTTTTTTGTCATATTACATTTGATCAACTTATTTTAAATTTATTATGTTTTTGTTATGAACTTATTCGTTCATAACAACAACTTATAGCAATTTAATATTTGTCAAGTTGCTTTGGTATGTGTGAATCCTTGTGATATTGCAGGCTCACATTCCGTTAATATAAGTAATTTGACTGTAATCTCATTATATTTAGAATTTACATCAGTTCTGCGTACATAAATACAAAGTTTGTTTCGATTAGGGCTTGAATCTCGATGGCGCAGTTGGTTATCGCGGTACTCTAGCAAAGTACAGGTCGTACGTTCAAATCCTACTCGAAGTAAACTTTTTATTTATGTATTGAATAAAATTAATAATACTTTTTAATTATTTTAAATTGAATTATTTTCAATACAACACAATACAAACGGTTTTGATGAAAAACCCGAAAAAAGGGATAGCGGTACATGCCGGCATGAGACTTTTTTTCCGTAGCGGTTGCGGATATAGGCATCACCAACAAATATACAATATAAAATCTATATAATTTCAACTGTTACATACATCCAAATTTTTACATATTTTTGTTAAATCTCCCACCTGTATTTTGATAGGCTCCATTCAAAGATTCATAATGCAAGAAGTGCATCTAAACAAAAATTATAAGTATTTTTTGTTATATTTTCAGTTACCTAATGAAACTACTTGTTTTGTTGTAAAAATTATAGTTTATACAGTGTGGACGTTTAGGTTGGAATAAATTCAATATCTCGTAAAGCACAATTTTTTTCAAAAATCGCTCGGACCCGTCGATTTTATATTTCAGTTTTTGCGAGAAAAAAATTTTATAATGTCTCAAAAGATTTGCTAAACAAAATTTTTTTTCAAATTCAACCAATTTTTTTGCATTTTGGATTGCCCTTACAATTCTAAACATTTGTCATGCAGCATGTGCTATACCTAAGTCAAGCGTTTTGCAGTTATTCGCATTCAAAATTTAAAATTGAAAAGATCATGAAAACGAAAAATAAAATAATTTTATAACGTTTTATTATATCGATAACAAAGATTCGTAAACTTAAAAATAATTTTATTTCAGCAAATGCTCGACATGACTTCCGTTAGCCAACTGACCATAGTCTAATCGATCTACAAATTCCTGCTGCACATTTCGAACCATTTCGGGCGTTAGTTGACTAACGGAGGACATTTCGAACATTTGCTGAAATAAAATTAATTTTAAGTTTACGAATCTTTGCTTTCGATATAATAGAACGTTATAAAAATTATTTTATTTTTCGTTTTCTTCATGATCTTTTTTCAATTTTTAAATTTTGAATGCGAATAACTGCAAAACGCTTGGACTTAGGTATAGCACATGCTACATGACACATGTTTAGAATTGTAAGGGCAATCCAAAAATGCAATAAAAAAATTGGGTTGCAGTTTGAAAAAAAAAATTTTGTTTAGCAAATCTTTTTTGAGACACCCTGTATAAAATTTTTTTTCTCGCAAAATATGCCCCGAAAAAATATAAAATCGACGGGTCCGAGCGATTTTTGAAAAAAATTGTGCTTTACGAGATATTGAATTTATTCCAACCTAAACGTCCACACTGTATAGATATCATCTTAAAACATGTATCACGAAATACTGATCGAGTGCATTAAGAATCCTGTCATTGTAAAAGCTTTATTTACTAAAGGGAAATATAGCGCCTTTCGTGACTTGCATTGTGAATTTCTTAAATTGTAACATTGAGTTTAACCAGCGAATCTAGTTATAACAAAATTTTATCATTTATGTATATGCTATACACATTGTAGCCATTAATTATTATTCCACCCATTAAAGTTTATGCTAGGAAAAGTTCGCAGAAAAAACAGACAAGATACATCATCAAGATTATCAGACAGTGATAGGTACCTAAGCTATTATTCAGTCTAGACTTGAATGCGGTTAAAGTTGATATACCATTTGGTTTAGTAAAGCTTCTCTTGCATGCATTTTATGGAAATTGGATGGAACAATTTTTACTATACTTTCAAAAGTCTCAATGATAAAATGTTCGGTATATTTCCTGCCTCGTAAATTTAGTTCAATGGGAATTTCAACCACTTTAAGTTACATTAAAGAAAACAAGCATATAAGCTTACCCAAACTTATCACGTATGTTTCATTGTCATATAACCAGTTTAAGGCAGATTTATTCAATATACATACGTGAATTTAATTAAACATACCGTCTCATCAAGAAATGTAAGGAACGTACAATAATTACAAATTTCATAATGTATGTTGGTTCTCATTTCTTTTTATGAGATTTTAGAAAAACACAAAAAATAAAGATAAATTGAAAAAATAATTAACAATACAGAGCAAAACGTCATTTTTGTATCTAAACTGATTTACCAAGCGGGAGGAATATAAAAACTTACCAAAAACTTATTTCCTTGTGTAACTTTAAGTCATAAACTTGTTATAAACTTTTTTACGTGTTATGTGGTCCATGTGTAGAACTTTATTCTATCAGGCATTGTGAGAAATTTTAATATTAGGAACCCTAAAACTTACGTAAAATAGTAATTTTATGGATTTATTTCAAATTATCCAAAGGATAAAATTATTTAGGTGTATAACTGTAAATTATTGGAGAAGTTTAATATCTTAACCAGATTGAATGTTACTTGTTCCGACTATAAGACATAAAAACGAAACTATGTGACTTCAATAAAATGTAATAAAATTTTTATTTGTGAAGATCATGGAAGATATAAAAGTGTCGTCAAAACACATTTTATACAGAAATCAATTTTTTATTTCACGATTCATATTTAGCTATATAAAATTTTTTATAATTACAAATTTTTGGTGTAATCAACAGTATTTAAAAAAATTCGCATGACTGATAATGTAATTCCTTTTAAAGGAAGTAACATTCTCTGCTGGATGCGTAAGTATTTCCCGCGTGTCCGCCCATCTGTCCATATACATGGTGTATTAAGGCATTTCGCATTTGATTATGACTATGAACTGAAATTTTTTCTTACAACGGATTTGTAAAAAAACATTTTTCTGTTTTGCGTCTATAATATGTACAGGGTGGTCCACCCAATATAATCTTATACCTTATCTCAAAACCTGTGGCAGTTACAGAAAACAGTTACACAAAGGTTAAATGGGAAGTAATGAATTTTTTGGTTTTGTAATTTTTGTGTATACAGGGTGTTCAGTTTTGCTTGGATTGAAGAAAAATTTTTTATTTTAAATGTAATAACCTATACATTATAGCATATTCGTATTCTGTACTACATTTTTGTTACTATATGTATTAGGCCGGGCCAAAAAACCAAATTTGGGAAAAGTAATACCTAATAGCGAAAATATGTTGTCAAATGGTGTTAAAAGTCTACCACAGAAATAATAGTGAGTTTGATTTAGATTAACAGCTTGCGCCTTTCATTTAAAGCTTTAATTTTCACACAAGAATCCCAATATTTTTATACGTTTGTCAAATAGCTAAAATTTGAACAGCTAACACCTAATAACAAAAATCTGCTGCTAGTTGCTCTAAACAGTATATCCCTAAAGTTAGATTACATTTCATTGACATTAACAGCTTGTGCTTTATATTTAAATTTTTCATGTTTTTCCAATAAACCCAAAATTTTTCTATGTCTGTCAAATATCCAAAATCTGGATAATTAATGCATATAATAACCAAAAACTGTTGTGAATTACTCTGAAAAGTTTTCCCCTACAATTAAATTACATTAGTTTATTTTAAGAGCTTTACGTTTTTATTGAAAATGGTCATTTTTTATCCAATAACCCCAATAGGTTTCTAATTTTGTCAAATAAAAAATCTGGATCTGAAGATCTGGATAGTGGATAATTCACGTTAATAGCGAAAATATGTTACGTTATCCTAAAAAGTTTAACCCTGGAAATAAATTACGTTTATTTTATTTTAACAGCTTGCGCTTTTTGTCTGAAATTTTCCATTGGCTATGATTAAATTTAATATTGACTATAATATGTGCCTTTTAACCTGAAATCAGGTAAATCGTATTTCCAATATAATTTCAGATATCTTACAACAATGAGTCATTTACATCATTTTTCGTGGAAACTGACACTCAAAGAATCGTGGGCGTTGCGTTCGTGTTATGGGGATTTGTGGAATGGGAGGGAGAATGACAACATTCCTAAAGCGATAAACGACAAACACTGAAACAGTTAGCAGTTGTGAATTCATGCGGTCTGTGACAAAGTTTAAACAAAATATCTTGTGGTTTTAGTAAGTTATTTTGTGAAATTAATATGAATAAAACGCGACTTCCTTGTAAATGTCCGATTTTTGGAGACGCGAGTGAAATGAAGGATAATATTTTGCCAACGATTCAAGATGTTATGAAATTTTACGCATGGACAAGACATCACATTACAATCGAAAACAATGGAAAGGAGCCGTCATTTGCCGACATTGCTGCAGTAATTTCATTGAAAGTAGAGGAGATATGGATTTCAGCTTCAATTCCAATCGTCTCGCATAACCAAGTAGTACAAATGCTAAAATTTTATCGTGAAAAATGTAAAACCTTAAATAAATCACGTAGCAAAGAGTATTATACAAATAAATTGGAGGAATTTCAAAACGAAAGTAAGAAACTATTTGACATTGCATACTGCAAATGTCATAACTTCAACCAATGTGTGTGCCCACGAGAAAAAAAGGTTTCAGTTATTGAACAGAAATGTTTATCTGATCAGAGATCTAACCTCTCAATGATAAATGGCACCGTAGATAAAGTTACTACAAAAAAAGTGCAAAGAAATATGGAGAGGCGTCTAAACAAATCAAACCGAGGTAACTCAACTAATGGCAATACCCACTACGAGCACAGCTGTTGTTGAAATGGAGTCGAATTCAGAGTCTTCCGAAAGTGATTATGAAGAAAAAAGCTATAAACCTAAAACTTTAAGTCAAAACAGGCGGAAGTGTGAACAACTAAATGAAATAAACTACTACTCTTTATCACAAATTTGAGACAGGTACGGGGTTTCTGACAGGGCAGCCGCAGCAATTGCCTCAAGCGTTGTGACTGATGTGAAACCTGAATCCACAGCAGTTGATAAAAGTAAACTACGAAGAGAAAGAATGAAAACTCGTCAGTTGATTACCGATAATAATAAAGTGTCTGAAGTACCAGCATTGTACTTCGATGGAAGGAAAGACAAAACGTTAAAAATGGTGAAAAATGGCGAAAAATTTTACAGTGAGGTGATTTTTGAAGAGCATATTGCTTTAATAAAAGAACCTGAGTCCGTCTACATTGGTTATGTTGTTCCAGATTGTGGTACCTCCAAAAATATTGAACAATCCATAACTAATTATTTTGAGAAACAAGAAATACCAAGTGAGACATTAATAGCAGTTGGATGTGACGGTACCAATGTGAACACAGGAAAAAATTGTGGTGTAATTCGCTTACTTGAACAACGACTACAAAAACCACTTCAGTGGATAATGTGTCTTCTTCACATGAACGAGTTACCACTAAGGCATTTGTTTCAACACCTTGATGGAACAACTACCGGACCTCAAAGTTTCAGTAGTCCTATAGGTTCATCTCTTGGAAATTGTGAGAAAAAACCCATCCAGAAATATTAAAAGATACCTGCAGAATTACTAAATGTAACAAAAACAGACTTAAGTGCAGATCAATTCTACCTCTATAAAATTTGTAACGCTGTCAGTTCTGGTGTCTTCCCTGAAGACTTGGCAAATAAATCTCCTGGTACACTATCCCACGCCAGGTGGCTAACACGCGCTAGCAGAATTTTAAGATTATATGTTGCAACAGAAAGTCCTTCTGATACTCTGACTACTTTAGTAACATATGTCATAAAAGTGTATGCCCCGATGTGGTTTGCTATAAAGCAATCTCCTTTATGCCAAGACGGACCACGTCACATCTTCAAAATGGTGTCTTCCACTCAATATTTACCCCCTGATCTCTTAAAAGTAATCGATCCCGTAATACAGCGAAACAGCTACATTGCCCATCCTGGGAATATGGAATTGGCTATGATTACTGATGCAAATAAAATTGTAAGAGAGCTTGGTGCAAGATGTATATTGAAAGCACGGTGTATGTTCCAGTCTACAACAGTAATAAGGGTTTTCGAAGTACCAGAATTAAACTTTATGGCATCAACTTATGTAGAGTTAATTGATTGGCAAAACAAATCATGTGATCCACCACTGTTAAAAACTATATCAGTTGAACAGTTAAAGTTCTTTATTCAAAACAAAGGTGAGGAAGATCTTCCATTTCTACAGCTTCCAAATCATACACAGGCTGTCGAGAGAGCTGTAAAAACAGTGACCGAAGTATCAAAACAACTTTCTCAAGGCGAGCAAGGGATCGTGCCATTATGTCAAAGCTGGAATCTAGGAAAAAAATGCCAAAATTTGAAAGTAAAAAATACTTTAATGTATAATGTAACCGTTTTATCTTTTAATAAAATTCTGTGTCAATACTTGTCTCCTTAATAGCATATGAATTAAAATTGTTTTAGTTCAAACTTATAATAAAATTGTTTGAACACCCGTACGGTGACATAATCGTAAATATTGAAACTTTAAAATAAAGGCGCAGGCTGAAGATCAAGTTTTTAAGAGCTAAAAAAAAACATGAATACTTGTCTTACCATATAACAAACTAATTTCAATATTACAATTTCGAAATCAACAAAATTTTTTTTTCCATATACATTTGACCCGGCCTAATATGTATATCAAAATTCCTTATAGTTTTTGAGTATTTATTTTTTCAACTTTTTTTTGTGAAAATGCCTTAGAGCCAAACAGTATTAAATGTTTTTAATTTTACAGGAGAGCAATTTGAAAATTTTGAACAATGGTATTCTTCAAACTATTGCATATAAGAGAACATGTGTTATTATTTTCCCAGTTATGATTTTAGAAGCTAACTAAAGCTCATAATAATCAGCATCCTAAATTTATTTATATAATTTTGAATTAATTGTGGGACTTAATGCCGTTTGGTTCCAGTAATGGACTTAATATCTTGTGACTTAACACTGTATAGCTCCTAAGACTTTATGGATACGTAGTACTTGATATTGAATTATTTTTAACCCTCCTTTTGTGTTCGCGTCAATATGACGCAGT
Organism: Vesta saturnalis; assembly: GCA_036346205.1. Classification (NCBI taxonomy): domain Eukaryota; kingdom Metazoa; phylum Arthropoda; class Insecta; order Coleoptera; family Lampyridae; genus Vesta; species Vesta saturnalis. Next base: position 960,449 of record JARFJB010002098.1, on the reverse strand, counting down.
CGCGTTTTTCTAATGTGAATAATGCGTTAATGTATTTAAATATTTCGTTGCCACTGCATGACTTTCATTTCATTACTGTACCTAGATTGATATTAGAAAATTATATTTAATATTTTTTAAACGCATTTGTTACACTCACTGTGTTTAGGCCCGGTGATTTGTGTGGATCAAATTAGAAGAACGAGAAGCAGATTATTATCTTAGACAGTAGGTATGTTTGGAGACTTAACCAACACAATACACCACCACCACATTTCCTGTTCCACAACTACGAGGTCACCTATCATCACCACAAACCCAAGGCCCCAAACCCCGCTTTCCTGTTCCACAACTACGAGGCCATCCGTGCGACCTACCCCGCTTTCCTGTTCCACAACTACGAGGCCATCCGTGCGACCTACCCCGCTTTCCTGTTCCACAATTACGAGGCCATCCGTGCGACCTATCATTACCACAAAACAAAGGTCACAAACCCCGCTTTCCTGTTCCACAATTACCAGACCATCCGTGCGACCTAGGATAATAAAAGTTCGGTGGCACGTCGCACATGTTTTCACTAGAAGATAAACTAAGCGACTGGCACAAAATATTTTATTACATACAATATATAGACAGCAAAACAAAGTATTATTAAGTAATGTAGAAACATGTACAAATGTATTACTCAGATATATGATTTTCTTTAGGAATAAAACATTTTGATTTAGTACAAGTGCAAAAGGTCCTCTCCACTTCCGTTTCATTACATCTGCGTGGTGCAAGTAATTGGGCATACGTGCAGTGCCCATCGGAGATGCTCCTGTAACGGATTGACATCTGGCTGCCATCGGGTTATTCACATGAAACATTCAACCGTATCGTCTGAAGATGTGGAAATGAATCCTGCTGCAGCAAGCGATGAGGGTGAGTGAACCCCAGACCATGCTCTATACGTTAGTAATCGTTTATCGAAACAATTGTAATACTGAGGATAACAAAAGTTCGGTGGCACGTCGCACATGTTTTCACTAGAGGATAAACTAAGCGACTGGCATAAAATATTTTATTACATACAATATATACATAAAAAAATATCAATAATCAACCATGTTGATTTAGTACATACGTTAGTAAGCTTGGGTCACACATGTTAACAGCAGCGAAGACAGTAAGATACTGACAGGAAATAATTTATTCTATACAATATATACAATATATACAACATATGTACAATATGTACAATAGATAAAATAGATACAGTAAAAAAAATACTACTCGTCTACGTAGCACACCTCATCACACAGTATACATGAGTCGTCATCGTAGACATCAAAAAAAAAGTTGTGTTAGGGGTGTGCAACATGAGGAGCTCTCACAAACTAAAACACACACTAAAACAACCAACCCTAAAACACATACTGCAATACACACTCACATACTCAAACACACACACTGAAACACACACTCACACACTCACACTCACACATTCACTCGTACAATATGCTTACCGACGACGAAGTATCCCCGGTATAACTGAGTCGAAATGCGTTTTTTTTTTTTTTTTTTTTTTAGGTTAGTATGCTCATGCTTTTGGTTAGTATGCTTATGTTTTATGCTTATATGCTTATTCGTAGACTGTTCAGGATTCCTCCTCTTCAGCCCTGGTCATTCCATTATTGTTGGTGTTGCGATGTTTTTGTAATTGTGTGGTTTACAATCATGAGTTTATTATTTTGGTGGGTAAAAAAAAAAATTGAAAATTATTTTTGAGGGTTTATTTGGTGTAAAAAAAAGTTTGAAGGTCTGATTAATTAATGTTGTGAGTATTTAGGTTTAGGTGTGCATGTGGTTGAGTGTGGTGAGGGGTGTAGACGATTCGTTAGCCGGTATTCTTGCGTGGTCGTTATCCATTTGACGGTGGGATGCGGAGTGGATAAGGAATGTTATCGAGGGTCTCTTCTATCTCCTCTGGGATGTCGTCTAATAATTGGGTTAAGATCGCGGGGGGGTGTTTGAATTTAAGTTTGGGTTTTACGGGGAATTTGGGAGGTAGGTAGGTGTAGGAAGTTGTGATGATTTCTTTGGTAGGGATGGTATCGCCGAAAATTCTTTTGTGTGTAAAGTTTTTCTGAAGTGTTTGGATTCTGTTTGTGATTGGTGGTATGTTTGCGTGTTGTGTTGTGAGGTTGCTTGGGTACCTGAAGGGTAGCCCGTGTATTCGTCTAAATATTCGGCGTTCACAGGATGCTATGGAGGAAAGGTGGTTAGGGTTAATGTTTGTGTATATTGGTGCTCGGAAATCCATAACAGGGCGGATGTAAGTTTTGTATGTGTGTTGGAGTGTTTTGGGGTGACAACCTCTGATTCGACCCGGAGGGCCCAGTAGGTTTGCACGGTTTCTAATTCTGTTAAGTGTTTTCCTAACATCGGGGAGCCAATTAAGTGTTCTGGTGAATAGGATTCCTAGGTATGTGATTTGGTCTTGCAGGGGGATTCTTTCTTGGTTAATGGTGAGGGAGACATTTCTAGAGGATAGGTTTGGGAATTTGTCATCTACGTAATTAGGGTGGCGGAAAAGGATCGCTTGGGTTTTGAGGGGTTAACGGAGACTCTCCACCGGTTGGCCCAGTTGGAAAAGTTCCGAAGGGTTTTGGATATGCGGTTGGAGGCCGTTTCGCTGTTCCGATTAACCGACCAGAAGGCGGTGTCATCTGCAAACTGCGCAACGACTACTCCGGGTTGGGTAACTTGAGGGATATCTGAAGCAAATATGGTGTAAAGGATGGGGCTAAAGCAGAACCTTGCGGAACGCCTGCAGTGGGTTGGAAAGGGTCTGAAAGGTTTTACCACTTTCACCCTGACCGATCGATTGGTCAGGTACGAAAGCAGGAGTTTGGAGAAAGGGTCGGAATGTTAAGGTTTCGGATTTTTTGTAGGAGACCGGCGTGCCAGACCCTGTCAAATGCTTGCTTAATATCCAAGAACACAGCCAGATTACATTGCTTATGGTTGAATGCTCTGGTGGTCTCGGTAAGCAGCTTCAACAAGGGATCGTGACACGTCCGGTTTGGGCGGAAGCCGAATTGGCTGTTGGGAAGGAGGTCGTTATACTCTAGGTGTTCCCTGAGCCGCCTGGCTAGAATTTGCTCGAAGCATTTTCCGAGGCAACTCAGGAGGGATATGGGTCTGTAGGAATTAGGTGAGGTTAGGTCTGCGTGAGGTTTTGGTATCATGACGGTGGAGGCCGATTTCCAATCCGTCGGGAAGTGAGAGGGTTAGGCACTTATTGTATATGTTTGACAGTAGTTGGAGGCATGGGCCGGGCAGGTGTCGGAGGATTTTTCTATTGAGGCCGTCGCGGCCTGGGGCTGAGTTTTTACCTTTTTTGAAATAGGCATTGACCTGGTCGGGCGTAATTGGGGAATAGAAGGGACTCTCGTTGTCGAGAGGGGGTTCGGGAAGGGTCGAAATGCGTTTTATGCTGCTCTTATATACCATGAAGACGTGCGAATCTGTTTTCTGATTGGTCTGGGATTGACCTAAATCAAGGTATACATGATACAATGTAACAAACAACTTTTAGCGAATATGAGCCGTATTGCGGGGATGTAGTCTAGACAAGTAACCTTCGTATACATTGTAACAGGCAGATACTGCAGTACTAGTTGTAAACAATATTAATACTTATTAGTTTAATTACTATGACTTGCAAAACAAATACCATGTATTTATCTAATTATACTGTAAGTATAATGAAGAAATAGTAAATAAAAAATTTTATGTACAGGTATAATTATGCAGACTACAAAAGTAACAAAACAATTTTAGCGAATATGAGCTGTATTGCGGGAACAGGTGACCTTTAGATACATTGTATTATTCAGATAAATAAATTATATATTTTTTTAAATATTTCAAAACATGTGCATGTATTTTACTAAGTATTACGTTTCTAAAGGAAGCTTCAGATGACACATTTTAATGACAAAAGTGGGTATGTCCAAAATCATTCTATAAATTAACGATTTGTTTTTCTTATGGAATGATTTAAGTAAGTTTAAGTATGCTAAAAGTAAATCTAGCTTGAAAAAAACCTGTTGCTTTATATGCAGATAAAAAAATAACCTTTTATAGACGTAAAGCAGTCTAGACAGGCAACCTTCGTATACATTGTAACAGATAAATATTGCAGTAGAATTCCCATGTGCAAATTATATATAGAAAGAAAGACATTTATATATATTTAATTCATATAGATAGAAAGAAGTACAAATTACATTAGAAACATGTATTATTCAGAAATATGATTTTATTTAGGAATAAAACAGTTTGATTTAGTACAATTGCAGAAGCTCCTCTCCACTTCCGTTTCATTACATGTGCGTGTACGTGGTCTGTAACGGATCTGACTGCCATCGGTTTCTACTGCAAAAGAAATAAAAAAAGATTAGATGTATATGATAAGTGTGAAAAAATGTTTGTGAGTAGGGAATGAAAAGGTGAATTGTGATCTTGTTAGATTGATTTATTATTCAGGAAATAGCAATAAATAATAATTAGAATTCTGAGAGCGAGGAAGTTTTTGAAAAGTAATATTTCTGTATAACATGTAAAAGAATTTGGAATAAAAACAAATGGGATAAAAAACTAGTTTATTAAGTTATAAAACGATACATAGTAGACTACTTAATCATGTGTGTATAAAAAAACATAATAAGTAAATATTAAAAACGTGTTTTGTTTGAAATCGAAAAAAACACTTACACGAATTATATATTGTGAACCGGTCAATGATGTTTACAAGAAAAAAAAATGAATAAGTTGTTTACCTACACCCATTATCAATAAAAATGAAATAGAGTTTTACTTCCTGCATTCCTGGATAGGATGATCTGTAAAAAGAAAGAAGTAATTAGTCAAACTATCTAAATAATAATAGAAAAGATCGATGCATTAGCGTTTAACATAAAACATTTTTCTACTAATTCTTTACGAGGTAAGTTAACCAAAACGAATTTTTCATTAAAAATATTACTCAAGTGATAAGTTGAAAAACGTAAAAGACAGGAGGCTTTTTTTTTCAAAATTATAGCAAAAACAGTTTGTTATTAGACAATATTGTTAACCAAATTATATGAAAAAAAATAGTTCTGGGTGTAATACACGTTAAACTGATTGAAATAAAAAATGCACATATACTTACGTAAAAAAAGACACTGTTTATTCCAATGAATATTAGAAAAAACCAAATTTTTTCACACACAAAAAATTACACTGGTAAAATATGTCACAGTTGCTGACGTAAATGAAATAACTAAAAAATGGTCACGTATTGTATTTATAAGAGTGCATCTCTTCTATGTGCAATCTGCTTTACTTAATTAACATATTACAATGTAATCTAAAGTAACATTAACCTTCACTATACCTTACCATATATGGGAATGTGCGACACTTGTTTCCAGTTTATGCATTCTTAGCCTTCATATTTTGTATATAAGCAAATCAATTTTACTAAGAAGATACAGTACTTGAAACAAAGTTTGCAATAAGCAACATATCGAAATGGTAAGATCTTTTTTTTATATATTATTAATAGTATTAATAATAATTATTATTTTTTCTTCAACCGAATTTATGAATATTATAAGTATGGAATGTTTATTTTCAGTTGTATCGGTATAACGTTAAGAGAAAATTCCCATTATATTTTAAACTTAAAGAATTTTAGAAGTGATGTTAATAATCTTAGCAGTATTTACATTTCTCTTTTAAATTCTTTAAATAAGGTTATTTAGTAGTATTTAGTTTATACAATTATGAACATTAATTCTTAAATTTAACTTTTAAATTCAAATTATAGTTTTATTGATAAATGTTTGGATTATAAGCTTATTATTAAATCTAGTTAGTTTTATTGTAATTCAGTCATATTGACAAAAACAATTTTAGTATTAGCTTCTGTTTATTGGTTCCATACCCTTAAATATTGTTAGTTATTGTAGTTATTTAATAACATACTTATAAATATTGTTCTAGTTGCCCTGATGAAGTGTTAATTCAACACGAAATTTTATTTTTATTTTTTTTATTTTTTTCTTTTTTTATTTTTTTATTTTTTTATTATTTTTTTTCCGCGCATGCAGATGTGTACGTGTACGTGTACGGTCAGCAGATATTCTAAAAAATACCTCCCCACGCGATATATATACCACACCGCTTCTTGTGTTAGCACTCACAATCTAACTCTGTACCTGCACGCACCAGCTTTATAACAGTCTGAAACTATCTTGTCTACAATGCAGGGTAAATACATAACCCCCTCACCCAACATAATAATTAGAATATTTTGTCTTCAATGTCATTTCAGGTGTAAATCGATTCCGTTGCGAATGCATGAAAGATTTCTCCAGGAGAGATTCGCTCCTTCGCCATAAAAAAACTGCGTGCTGGATGACAGTATCTACTCCACCATCTGACATGCAGGAGGTTTCGTTGCAAAACAAAACCACAGGGAGCAATGTGGTGCAAGGAATCACTTCCGACGATAACAAAGCAGTACATAGACACGATACTGATTACTTTGCGCAACCGGGACCATCTGGGGTAAAGTACGCGAAGGATAATGCGAAACCCGGACCATCAGGGTTGGGCAACTCAAGGAAGCGTATGTCTGACCAATGCGATGAACCGGAACAACCTAAAAAAATTGGTGATAGTGTCCACTGCACTGATTGTTCAATGGATATACCTCGGTATGCGTTCCAAGGACACCTCAGAAGCAATAGGCATAAAGCTAATATCTGTTTACTAGTCGATACTGGGGTCGAAGTGATTCGAAATGCGTTTAAACAACGCATTGTGTCGTATCGGCTGTCACCATGCAATATGCATACTGATGTGTTCACCTTTATGGCAGACGTTAAAGGAAACGTATTGAAGGTAGTACAAATTCAGTTGCAGAAACACTACTCATTAAAATGTAATGTGGAACTGTTTGGTCTATACTTTTTGAACAGTAAGGAACGCACAGAACTGAAATCCTTTCAGACTAAGTATGACATTCTAAGTATTGGGACGGTGTTGGAAGAGTATTTCCAAAGAATAAGTAACATATTGGATGCGAAGCAATCGGAATTTCAACAGAAAGATTCTGGTAAGTGTGACTAATGGTGTAAGCGATTAGTAACACCTGTTTTAGGGTGGTCCCTGGTACAATTCGTATATTTAGAGGTGAACATGCTAAAATTTGCACCCATTACGGGTTCTTCATATATGGCTGTCCCCGCCGAAATCGCACATAAACACGCCATAGTCAATGTAAAAAATAATGACAACTGCTGCTTTGCATGGGCTGTGGTATCGGCACTAGTGACACCAAAGGGTCTACCCCAGCGGACGACACCTTACCATGATTTCCAGACATTATTCAACTGGAATGGTGTACAGTTCCCTGTTAAACTGACGAATATTTCAACGTTTGAGACCAATAACAACATTTCCATTAATGTTTATGGGTTAGACGATACGTATCGAGATGGTCAGCGTGTCACAGAGGTAGTGGGGCCTCTGTATTATACCAAAGCCAAACAGGCAGTCCATGTTAATTTATTATTATTAGTCAGTAACCAAACAGATAATCAGCATTATGTATGGATAAAAAATTTTTCTCGTTTACTTAGCAACCAAATAACTCGGCGGAACGGAGCAATGTATTTTTGTGATGCATGCTTGTATTACTTTAGATCCGAGGAGCAATTAACCCGACACGTGTCACACGACTGTAACTTCGTATATACAAAATTACCGGGCGTGAAACAAAAAAAAGACATAACCGGGGAATTCTACGCGGAAAATATACTCGCGTTTCGGAACTATCAGAAACAAATGGTTCTACCATTCGTAATATATGCGGATTTTGAAGCGCTCTTAGTACCGGTAGATACGGCTGCACCAGATCCCGAAAAACCGTTCACGATAAAAACGTGTAAACACGAACCATACTCGTTTAGTTATTACATTAAGTGTAGTGTAAACGATGCGTGGTCTAAGTTAGAGCTGTATAGGGGGAGTAATGCAGGGGAGATATTCATAAGACGACTGGAAAGTGATGTAAAACGGATATATAATGAACATTTCAAAGCTATTGTTCCAATGACACCATTAACGGATGAAAAGCAGGTTACGTATGAACGCAGTGTATGTTGTTACATATGCGGCAAGCACTTTACGGGCGATCCGACAAATCCGAAAGTACGAGATCACTGTCACGTTACTGGTAAGTATCGTGGTGCAGCACATTCAACGTGTAACTTAAACTATCAGGTACCTACATTTCTCCCCGTTTTTCTACATAATCTCAGTGGTTATGATGTTCACCTGTTCATTAAACAGTTAGCGAGTGAAACGGAAGAAATTACCGTACTTCCGGTTAACAGTGAAAAATATATAACGTTTGGCAAGCATATTTTTGTTGATGAATATGTAAACAGTCATGGTATCAGGGAAAAGAAATACATTAATTTACGGTTCGTCGATAGTTGTAGATTCATGGCTGCATCCTTAGATACTCTATCCCAAAATTTATCAGATGATCAATGTATGGAGGTACGGAAATATTTTAGTAATGATAGCGACTTCAACTTAGTGAGAAATAAAGATAGTTTCCCTTATGCGTACGTAGACAGCTTTAGTAAGTTGAACGACGTCACGGTGCCATCATATGACAAATTCTACGATAAAATGCGCGATGCAAATATTTCCGATGACGAATACTGTCGCGTTCTACTGGTATGGGATCACTTTAAGTGTAATACACTAGGTGATTATGCTGATATTTATTTAAAATCAGATGTGTTGTTATTGGCTGACGTGTTTGAAAACTTTAGGAGATTATGTATGGGTGTGTATGGGTTAGAACCTGCATAGTATGTCACTTTACCTGGATTGGCGTGGGATGCCATGTTGAAATGTACGAAAGTAGAGCTAGAATTACTGACGGATATGGATATGTATCACTTTTTTAAACAAGGTATTCGGGGTGGAGTAAGTACTTGTATCAAGCGGAGAAGCATCGCTAATAACGAGTTTGTTCCAAACTATGATCCTAAACAACCGAAAGCGTTTTTACAATATTTGGATGCCACGAATTTATACGGCTGGAGTATGAAGCAATACCTGCCTCACGATGGGTTTATGTGGTTACCTCAAGAGGAAATAGAACACTTTGACGTAGTAAAGATTGATGATGACGCTGATGTTGGATTTGTACTGGAGGTTGATATACATTATCCCCACCATCTGCATGACGAACACAACGATTATCCGTTTTGTCCTGAAATGATCTGCGCACCACAGTCCCAGGAGGAGAAGTTAATCCCGAACCTGTGTGATAAGACCAACTATGTTATACATTACCGCTATTTAAAACAATGTATAGAGCATGGCTTAATTGTTACTCGTATTCATAGGGTTTTACGCTTTCGTCAGAGTCCGTGGCTAATACCATACGTAGACCTTAATACAGCTCTCCGCAACACAGCACAGAACAAGTTTGAAAAGGATTTCTATAAAATCATGAATAATGGCGTGTTTGGTAAAACAATGGAAAATGTCGATAAACGAAGAGTTATTAAACTGTTAACACATTGGGAAAATAACGGTCGTCGGGTAGGTCTAGCACGGTACGTTGCAAAACCGCAATTTAAAAATTTTATTCAATTCACTGATAAATTGTTTGCGGCGGAATTGTCGAAACAGGTAGTTACGTCTATGTCGGATTCAGTATTTTAGATCTTTCCAAAATTATAATGTATCGGTTTTTTTATGATATCTTACGAGCTCATTATGGCAAGAATGTCACGTTGATATATACTGACACGGATTCTTTGATTGTTGAGATAGTAACTGATGATATGTATGCACACATGCGAAATAATTTAGACGAATATGATACTTCCAACTATCATAATGAGTTGCATGGTATTCCTACGACTGCTTCCGTCGTTGGACGAATGAAAGATGAGTACGCAGGGAAAGCGATTCATTATTTTTATGGTGCTGGATCGAAGTCATACTGTCTGAAGCTTGCTGATAAGGAAGTTGTTAAGAAAGCGAAAGGTGTTAAGAAAGTAGTTATTCAGAAAGTGTTGACGGAAGTAGTCTACAAAGCGGTTGCGGAGGGGTCTGATAAAACAGTAATGTGTAAAATGCTTGTGTTTCGATCAACCTTACATGATATATATACCGAAATGTTAAACAAAATTGCCTTTAGGTCCCAGGATGACAAACGATATCGACTACGTGATACGTGTTCTACATTGGCGTGGGGGCATTGGCGAATACCGGAATTGGAGAATGCTGATCCGTTGAGCGAACTATTGCAGGTTGCTAAGCAAATGAATTTATATTAACCGGAAGAAGAATAGTTTGGGTACTGACACTTGCTAGTTTCTTTCCTATATTCTCTCCATAATGAAACTTATATTAATAATAAGTTGTATTATTCCTTTAGTTGTTTTAAATATATTAATATTATGTATTAATTCGTTAGTAAGAGAATATATACTATACAAATACTGTGTGATATAACTAAAAACAAAAAAAAACGAAAATGACTATTTACTATTTTTTTATTAAAAAATATGTACAAGACTTATTGCATTATATATATATATATATATATATATATATATATATATATATATATATATATATATATATATATATATATATATATATTATATAAATGATATACCCGACTCAAAGCACAGTGGCATAATGATTTACAATGAAAGTAACAAACGGGTTGCATAGCAGGAAGAGGTGGACTTTCCTCAAGTTCAATAACAGGCTGGGTCACAAATTTTCTGATGTAATCTGCTTTCTCTCTGCCCTTGACATAGACAGTATCTGTTGGCTGAATCAATCTCTCGAGTATTCTTCGAAAGTGGTGTGGTGGTGTATACCCTTCTTCCCATTTAATACAGTGCTGGTTTTGCATTAACCAAGTAGCTTGACGACGACTCTCTGCATCCAACGTATGCCAGGGATACGGTGATTTAAAAACAAAATGGGCAATTTGTTTCCCATTATAAATGGCGAGTTCTTTTGGTATAAACCCTTTTGATATTTTGAACCCTTGTACATCGATTATGACGGACATTGTATTACAACTGTCGTACTGCTTTGGTTAACGCGTTGTATGTAACTAAACGATCATGGAGTATAACACAGTATGCTGTCGTATTAGCGGGTATGTTGGCCGATGTTTCAAACTCTACACGAAGAACTACTGCTTTCGAGTGCAATACTTCTTTTTGATTTGAGCAGTCGACCACCTTCAGTGGTGCAGCCGTCGTAAATTGAATAGGTGTGAGTAATGGTTGTCCATCTCTTTGATAATATGACATTTGGAATTTAGCAAACATTTCATACAGCGTGGCAAAGCAATTGTTATCATAATTAACATTTAAATTATCATACGGGTAACGGTCGGTGTTGAGGAATACCCGAATATTCTTCAGTGCACATTTATCGAATTTACTCGCATCGTGCATAACATTATTTTCTCGTCCAGTTTGAAACCCTATAATAATGTATCTCGGTGTTTCAATACTAGTCGATGTTTTGATTGCCCATGTATGCTTATCTGTTGTTGGTATAGCGGGATATATGTGGGTTTCCCAACTTCTAAATGCTAGTGGAGTATTCACATTTTATCAATGTATTTCGTTAACGCTAATTCCTCCGCTAATGCTGGAACAATGTGTGGAACTTTCCAATAAATCTTATCTATGTTAACTTTTAATGCTTCGTCCACAGTTGAAATTACTGCATCGGTATCAATATTACTACGAATTAATACAAGTTCTTGTCTAATGTTCAAAATCACTTTATTATAATCTTCAGCAAAGCCAAGCAGCATTCGCAAAGGTACACAGACATTAAAATACCCTTGCTCATTTGTTAGTGTGCTGTTTGATGTAGGAAACCAACCGGCATTTTGATGGCGGGCAAGATCATTGGTGTCAATGATACTAATCCTTTCATTGTCGACGTTAACCCCACCTTAGTTACGGAATCTACCACTATTCCATTCATTTCATATCTAATTTCACTGAATAAAAATGCGATACCATTATTAACGAACCTTGCGGTGTTAGAGACAGTACCATCCTGTCGCAATAATCTTCCCTCTACATAAACATAACTTTCTGATGGTAGAGTGCACATGTCTTCCTGAATGGGTATCCTGATTTCATCATTGTTTCCAAATCTCGTAGTATATGGTTGATGGGTGTGCAGTTCGGAATTAACGATCGCATTATCAACAACAACTTTTCATTAACGTTTAATACACTCATTGTAGTACTGTAAACCCAAGACTCTCCAAGAATGCTTTGTTCTGCGCTGTCAACGCTTTGGTCGCTGAACGCTTACTGACTGTACCCTTTCCACACTTCACTCTTTTATAGTTTGTTTTGCACTGGTTACATGCACATGTATTATACCGCGTCACCATATTTTCTTTAAATGTAGTCCTATCGTTATGACTTCTCCGTTAAAATTGACGAGATCTCCGTCTTGGTCTACTATTTTAAGTGTTATTGTTGAAATGGTAGATGTATTTATAGGTAAGTAGATAACATGTTGAGGTGATTCGATTATTTTATATCCCGCTGGTACACTGGGAAAGAATTGATGAATTATGTGTGATGACTCACCATTTTAAAACTACCGCTTGTTATATTGCACTCGATAATTAATGAGTTAATTTTGATGATGTTAATAGGGTTCTCAGAGGTGTACACTTTTTTAGCTTGGTAAACAGCAGTTTTATTAAAGCCCAGCATAGGCCCTATCGAATGGACTACATTGAAACTAATGTTATGGGTTGCTTTCATGGTTGCTTTCATAGTATTATTATTTGCTCGTAAATCAATATACCCCTTATCGTCTTTCACTGAGTCATTAATATATTTATTCACATCTGCGATTTCGTATGTTCCTGGCGGTATTGTAATTTTATCTCTTCCAAATATGAGCATGTTGTTCTTTGAAGTAACGTTTTGTATAGTATTGAACGATTCAAAACTAGTTAACCCCATTACATATTCCGACTCATTATCAAGAAAAATCGGTGGATTAAATGTGGCTTGCAGGATATTGCTTTTACCGGTGAAGGTAAATGTGTACGACATCACGATCACGTAACAACTACTGACAATCAGAACGAGTAGTCGTATAAAAATCGTAAGACTAGATGACCACAGTTGTATGTATTGAACTCTTGAACCTTAGTAAAGTTATAATCAATTGTGTTTCTGCTACCATCACTTTTAAAATAGTGGACTAATTCGAAGGGTGGTTTAACATGTCCTATACTATCAAAATATGTTATATGTCTATTACGCTTAATATATGCTGTCCAGTGTGTTCCCTGATTAGCTTGATTATCCAGATTCACGATACCACATTCATTCCTATGAATTCGTGTAGGTAGCTTATCTCGCATATATATCCCTCTAAAGTAGGGAATCTTTAATTGCTCAACAAATTTTGATAGCTCAACATTACTTAAGGCGTGGCGTGGTAGCTTCAGTGGGAGTTTTTTGAATACGGTTGTAAATATATACCCAAACCTCGTTTATATGGTTTTAGATATAAACCTTTTCCTAATGCAGCTGCTTCCATTGCTTGGTTGTGTCGTTTGGTTTCTTCTAACTTTTTTGTCGCAGCTTTTGCGTCGGTAACCGCTTTTGCAACTGCAGCTGCACCGCCACCTAACGAACCTAAGGCTCCTAATGCTGCAAATAGGGGAATAAGAGGTATGAACCCCCCTCGTTTTGGTATAGGTAATATTCTGCTCTTGGGTGACATGATTTTTTTGTGTTTTAGAACGCTTAAGGCTTGGTGTATTGTAGATCGTAAAGATGATCGAAGTTTACCACCAACACGACGTCGCGCTAGAAGTACCGCTTTGTTAAATGAAATTGGTTTGGGAGTACGCTTTGTTCTTCGTGATTTGCTTCCCATTCTATTGCCTGTCCGTGATCTTCCACCCATCCCCATTTTCCGTTTTCCTTTCATTATTCCAGTTATAGTTAATGCAGCTGCCCTTTCTCCAAATGTAGCGTCGATAGAACGAAATCTATTCCAAGCTTTTTGTTGCAAAGTTTTATCGGCAATGTGTCGTTGACTTAAATCGTTTGACTGGGAGTATGCAATATCGTGCTCTTTACAGGCTTCGTCCAATTCATTAATACCTTTGTCGCCGCGAGCTAGTCGTTTTTGTAAACGGGTACCCGGTCCGCAGTATCTATACCCAGGTATATGCAACTCCACGGGTAATTTATTTATTAAGGTATTAATTAATCCTGAACCCCTTTTCTTCTTATTACACCGAGAAGTATACTTCATACCAGACTGGCTGTCACTCCACTACTAAACTACTTTTATTGTATGACGCGTATATATATTAGTACCATACAATTTGTGGTTTAGTACTATGACGGCACCATACGCTTCATTCCGCAAGACACAGAATTACCTATTAAAAATTATGACACAGCTGATAACAAGGAACTTTACTCTAAACATAGCGGTCTACTGAAAGGAGGATGTAAACGAGGTATAATCGTTGGTCCATCTGGGTGCGGAAAAACAAATGTTATGATTACCTTGTTAGAACATCCAAATGGTTTACGTTTTGAAAATGTATATATTTATTGCAAATCATTATATCAACCTAAATACCAGTACCTACGAAATTTACTGACACCCATAAAAGAAGTCGGGTATTTCGAATACAGTGATAATAGTGATGTTATATCCCTAGTGATTCCCGTAAAAATTCAATAATGATTTTCGATGATGTAGCGTGTCATAAGCAAAATGAAATAAGAGATCATTTCTGTTTTGGCAGACATCGAAATAATGATTGTTTCTATCTGTGTCAAACATATTCTTCAATTCCAAAACAGCTTATACGTGATAATGCTAATTTACTTATTCTTTTCAACAAGATCACACTAATCTTAAGCATGTGTATGATGATCACGTTAATGTCGATATGTCCTTTGATAGGTTTAAAGATTTATGTTTTGTTGCTGGCAAGACAAATTCGGTTTTATTGTTATTGATAAAGAAAGCGATGTTAATACAGGTCGGTACCGTAAGAGATTTGACTGTTTTATAGCATTATAAATATGGTAGCAGTATGGAACATATGCAGTCGTAATGAAGGAGCGCTTAGTACAAGACATTTTGCGTGCTCGCAAGAGCGTGCAACAAAATATGCTACTTTGAAAGAAGATACCGCTCTTACAGAACGTGCAATAGAAGCACACTTTAAACCTATTACACAACCATTAAAACAACTGATTACTAAGAAAGATGACTCTCTCATCAAAGCTGAACCCCTTACGCCAGAAGCTGTCAAAATGAAGTCATTGCACAAGAAACTGAAGTTTTTTTACATCACACACCTAAAACAGCTGGATTACGGAAGGCTCCACGCAGTCTTGTTCCCGCAACCATTGCGCAACCTTCGCAGGAAACTGTAATTGCTGATACCACTAACGATGATGATGTGGAAATTCCTACTTTACAACAATTGAAATCAGAACTGTTAGCTGCTGGATCTCAACCCGCCTTTGAAGATTATCTAAATCAATACCAAGGATTAGCTAAGTACTACGTTGAAGGTATATTTAGAGATACAGAAGACGAGTATGACTTAACATATGGCGTACATTTCATTCCGGAAGAAGAGAAATTTTTATTGGTGATGCTGAATTAGACTTTATTGGTGAAAACCTTCATATCACTCTTCCTGATGGATCCTCCCTAGACTATGAAGGAACACCGGGATTATATGAACTACTTTTTAAAAAATTCCTACGGGTACAAAAGGGTGACCTACAGCAATACAATGACATATTGCGTCGTACTAATGCTGCCCGACGTAATTATAACTCGACAGACCAAATCCGAGGAACTAATAGTAAAAATATGTGGAAATCATTAAACCATTACTTCAACCTAGAAAACGGTCAGCTACATCATCTATTGTCCCTCCAACCACAAGATCTCGAACAACTTCTATCTCCAAAAGAGGTGGTGGCATGCAACTATTGCGATACAATAACAAAGCTATTGAATTTGTACCGTGGAATAACCCGAATAAGTTAGTAGATTGGCTACGGAAATTATTAGGATCAATGTCGACAGGAAATACTAGCAATCACAACGAAGTAGTATATATAATTGATGAACTACGTGAAGCAAAAGTAATACAGTAACAGCTCTTGTTATAAACCTATTACTATATCCTTTTCATTTCATTGTTACACCGACTACCACTAAAGGCAGTACTACATGTCCATCAGTTATGCCAATAGATAAATTTGGCAGACATCTTCATCAACAAATGACAGTGGATAAATTTGGAAAACATATTACTCAGCATCGCAGTGATGCTACGAAGCAAAGTGATATATATTACGAAACTTATTTTACCTTGCAAGGTGTCTTGCAACAGACAACAGTAGATATTCCATTGGGTATCAATGGTAGATATTTCTTTCCTACAGAGGAAAAATATTGCATTGTAAGTGGTTACCTCGAGATATTCATCTTCAGTGGATACTGTAATATATACGACACCGCTGTTTCTAAATAATAAAACTATTCGTAAGGAAGGTGTGATTCAACCTATAATTCCAAAAGATATCACTTTCGACAAAGAACAATTATTCATCCTAGAGATTGTACTACAATCCAAAGTAAAAAATGAGTAAATCCGATGTTGTTGAAGAACTGCACAAACCAGCAAGGAGAAATTTTCCGCGACGTTGTGTAGTACTAAAAGGTTTAAATGATCTCTTTCAAGCTGATTTAGTGGAAATGATACCTTATGCTCATGTGAATAAAGGATTTCGATATATTTTAGTAATAATTAATGCCTTCTCTAAATATGTCTGGGCTTTCCCCATCAAACGCAAGAATGGTAAACTAGTTGCGGAGGTAATGGATAAACTACTATCTGGATTGCAAACGATGCCTACGCATATACAAACTGATATGGGAACGGAGTTTTATAATGCAGAATTTAAAAAAGTAATGAAAAAATTCAATATCAATCATTACAGTAGTTATTCCACCTTGAAAAGTAGCATAGTCGAACGTGTCAATCGTACCCTTAAAGCAATAATGTGGAAAACATTCAGCATGCAAGGATCACATAAGTGGCTATCAATCTTGCCTCAAATTGTTACCGATTATAATTCAAGAAAGCATAGAACAACCGGGTATAAACCGGTAGATGTAACGGAAAAGAATGCTGCAGATATTTTGCAACATTTAAAATGTCAGAAAGTTCTTGACCGTAAAACACCTAAATTTAAAGTGGGGGAACATGTACGCATTAGCAAACATAGGAGCATATTCTCTAAGGGGTACACACCTAATTGGAGTTACGAAGTCTTTCGAATATCAACAGTTAAACGTTCAAGCCCACTCACCTACACATTACGTGATAGTCGAGATGAAGAGATTCAAGGTCGGTTCTATGAGCCCGAACTACAAAGTGTTAAACATCCAGACATTCACCTAGTTGAACGTGTCATCCGACGTCAAAGGAATAAAGCTCTCGTTAAGTGGTTGGGTTTTGATACTTCTCACAACTCCTGGATTTCTAACAAAGACATTGTGTAATACGCTAAGTAACCTTAATTATATATTGTAATATTTATATGCAATAAATAGATCTTTTTTTTTATTTTACTTTTTTTTTATTTAATACTATCCTATACATTATATATCACTACATACTACTAAAGCGTCTGACAAACACACACTCACGATGCTGTTTTTCGAGAATTGGTGAAATTATATTACCACAGTCATCTATTCTTTTTTTTAAATCGTGCAGAATCTCTAGCTATTTGTTCCCATTCTCCTTTTCGCGCATGCCTGTGAGCCAACTTCCATACTACTATGTAGTGAACTACGTTTTTGGACTCATTAATGCACACCTTCTTCACTGGGTGAGTCGTCATCTGATGGCTCAAAATTCGGTAAATATCTTTCTATTTCGTGTATAAATTGCTCCAATGCTATTTCTTTAAGGTCTTCTATTAATCGCTTTATACAACAAATACACTCTATATCATCTACATGCGATGTTAAGTATTTTTCACAAAGGCGTATTCCTCCCCCATACTTATTAACTAGATTATTTAAATAGTCATCACTAAATCTACCCATTCCATACACTTTTTCATAATCAGCATCGAATTCTAATGATTGTAACTGGCATATTAGTCTTTGGACTGCACTAACACAATCTACAGCTTTAGGCCACAACTCCGCACTATAACACATCCACATATTGACTAACATCTAATACTATCCCTATTGACTACATTTTTTTAGGTAAGTGTACATTTTTTTTATATGTCA
The DNA here is from genome assembly GCA_036346205.1 of Vesta saturnalis. Taxonomy (NCBI): domain Eukaryota; kingdom Metazoa; phylum Arthropoda; class Insecta; order Coleoptera; family Lampyridae; genus Vesta; species Vesta saturnalis. The sequence goes on along the minus strand of JARFJB010002098.1, from coordinate 942,005 downwards.
ATAGTATGTTGCATGAATTTTCATACACTTGAAGTGTAATGACCCGTTTCAATGATGATCACCGTTTATTTGCATATTTAGACGTGACTTAACTCTTTATTCTTTTCATGACTGTTTTTTTTTTATGTATTTGATATTCAGAAAGAATACCTTATGTATTCAGTAGACATAAATAATTGCATTCAGTAATTATATTTATACTCATTTCAACATGAAATATCTTCCTGTCTATGGCATTAAAAGTTTGAACCTTTTATTTTGTAATGAATGTAATTACTAATAAACGCGCTTCTTATTTTTTTACTAACATTATAAATACAGTGTTTGTTTCATCATTCTTATTTTATCAGAATTTTTATAGCATCATAAATATATAATTTAATAAAGAACTAATTTTTGTTTGCATTTACAGATTATCTATCCATCGTCGAGGTTAACAACTGTAATTAAAATGATCTAACATTTACAGTAAATATTATTTTTACCTTTTTATACATTATACAATAATTAACAAAAAAATTACACGCTTTCATAACTGTAAGTATTATTTTTCTTCCCTGAATAGTTAATCAACATTAATGAACAAAAAATTATTTTTTTTTCTTTAGTATACTGTGTGATCAGGTGTGCTACGTAGACGAGTAATCTTTTTTTACTGTATCTATTTTATCTATTGCATATATTGTACATATTGTATATATGTTGTATATATTGTATATATTGTATGTAATAAAATATTTTATGCCAGTCGCTTAGTTTATCCTCTAGTGAAAACATGTGCGACGTGCCACCGAACTTTTGTTATCCTCAGTATTACAATTGTTTCGATAAACGATTACTAACGTATAGAGCATGGTCTGGGGTTCACTCACCCTCATCGCTTGCTGCAGCAGGATTCATTTCCACATCTTCAGACGATACGGTTGAATGTTTCATGTGTGGGGTTAGAATAAACCGATGGCAGCCAGATGTCAATCCGTTACAGGAGCATCTCCGATGGGCACTGCACGTATGCCCAATTACTTGCACCACGCAGATGTAATGAAACGGAAGTGGAGAGGACCTTTTGCACTTGTACTAAATCAAAATGTTTTATTCCTAAAGAAAATCATATATCTGAGTAATACATTTGTACATGTTTCTACATTACTTAATAATACTTTGTTTTGCTGTCTATATATTGTATGTAATAAAATATTTTGTGCCATTCGCTTAGTTTATCTTCTAGTGAAAACATGTGCGACGTGCCACCGAACTTTTATTATCCTAGGTCGCACGGATGGTCTGGTAATTGTGGAACAGGAAAGCGGGGTTTGTGACCTTTGTTTTGTGGTAATGATAGGTCGCACGGATGGCCTCGTAATTGTGGAACAGGAAAGCGGGGTAGGTCGCACGGATGGCCTCGTAGTTGTGGAACAGGAAAGCGGGGTTTGGGGCCTTGGGTTTGTGGTGATGATAGGTGACCTCGTAGTTGTGGAACAGGAAATGTGGTGGTGGTGTATTGTGTTGGTTAAGTCTCCAAACATACCTACTTTAGACGAATGTATTTTATTTGTCTTGTTTTATTTTCCTAGATATAAATAACTTACATAATATTGCCACATTATTGCGCAATATTGCGCATATTGCATGCGTTATTTGCGTACCGGTAAACAAGTTTATTCCTGTTGAGACTTGTCTGTGGCTCCGCGTATAAATGCAGCCAGTGAGCATCTCTGTGTTAGTTTCGTAGTAAATATCAAACTTGATGCTACACTCTAATAAATACTTAACAATTCAAATTTATTATTGAAAATGTGTAGTAGGAGGGTGCTTACGGATAATGAACTTCAGAAACTTTTCTGTTTCTGATAGTGATTCTGATGCTTCTGAAGAAGAAGACCATTTGTCCGAATCAGCAGCAAATATTATTTCGTTGATTCCTAGGCCAACACCGCGAACGTCGCGAAGCACACCTTGGCCTACTGTTTCTAGCTGGAGTGTATAAATATCATGGAGAGGCAACAGCCTGTCTGTGGGATGTAAATGTAGGTCGTCCAATATTCAGAGTAACGATGTACCTACAACGATTTCATGTAACTTGCACGAATTTTTTTTTTTTTTTTTTAATGATTGTGGACCTGAACAGGCTAAATAAGGCCTATCGTGCTAAAGCACTCAGGAACACTTAGGAGGATGGATAGAGGGATAATGAATTGGCAATAGATGCCTATGAACAGCTACCTTAAATTTTCTCATATCATAAGTGAGAGGAAAACAGGAACTAGGAAGATCATTCCAGAGTTTAGAAGCCGTGTAGAAAAATGTGGATTGCGCCCGTTTGGTACGACAAGTGGAGATTTGTACTGCATACTGATGATTTGAATGAGCGAACCGAGTGTTTCTCGCAAAGATAGCCGGAGCGAATAATTCGCTTTGACGATAAAAACCTCGACCACAACGACGCCAAACTGATACTCCCATACGGGACTTGTGGGGCGAATGGGTTGCAATTCTACCTAAGTTATATAATGTTCACGAAAATGGAACAGTAGATGAGCGACTGGTACCTTTTAGAGGCCGTTGTCCTTTTAGACAGTACTTTGCGAATAAACCTACTGAGTACGGAGTCAAGATTTGGACTTTATGCGATTCTGTAACTGCCTATGCAAATAAATGCAAGTGTACCTCGGGAAAAAAGAAGGTGAATCTCCAGAGAGAGGTCAAGGTAAAAGAGTTGTACTAGATCTTACTTATGGTCTAAAAGGTCACAACGTAACGTGTGATAATTTTTTTACCTCGTACGATCCGGGGCAGATGCTATTGAAAAGGAAAACAACCATGCTTGGCACTATTCGTAGAAATAAGCTTGAATTGCCAGCCGCATTGGTCTGTAACAGGAAAGAAGTTCTTTTTTCAGAATGTTACTTTACCAAGCACACGTCGATAGTTTCCTATAATCCGAAGCGGAATAAAAATCTTACGCTCATGAGCACCATGCACCACGATAACGCAGTGTGTAACCAAGATCATAAAAAGTCGTTTATGATTTTAGACTACAACCAAGCTAAGGGTGCTGTAGATACGTTAGTTAATAATAGCATACACATGCAGGCGGCAAACTAAAAGATGGCCAATGACTATCTTTTACAATATCATGGACGTTTCGGCTTACTACGCTTGTGCTCTGTGGTGCAAAGTAACTCCAACTTGGGATGTTGGAAAACCTACAAAATGGCGACTGCTTCTTGAAGAACTGGGTAATTCTTTGTTCACTCCATTATTGCAAGAAAGAAAACGTCTACCTCGAAGTATTCCTGCAGCTGAAATTGTTATGTCACGTTCTTCAACCAGTAATGCCGAAGTAAGGGAACAATCAATCACAACCAAGCGTAAAAGATGTAATTTTTGCCCCTCTTCAAATGATAATAAAACTAATATGGTATGTTGTGATTGCTCAAAATATCTATGTAAAGCTCATGTATATCACTACTGTCAAGACTGTAACAAATAAATATATATACCTAACTACTATGTTTTTCAGATGTTCTTTACACAATAAATGAAACCAAAACGTTAACACAATAGGAGGCTTATGAAACCCACAGTAGAACAATGCAAAGTGGAACCAAAATTAATTAATGTCAATTATAACTAAGTAATAAAGGGCAACAAACGGCAAAAAGACACTAAAAATATTTATTTTCAAAAATAAATGAGAGATTACACCAAAATGTTAGAAACAAAAACTTTCAATCTTAAAGTTCAAGTAACAAACAAATTAAAAATTAATAGTATTTAATTAAAAAGAAAATTCATAATTAAGATTATTGGATTTTTCAGTTGTCTTGCTTGAGGTTACCATGTGCAAGATTTTTAAAGTATTGATGGAATCTTTTAAGCACCCATGTTAGTAAGTTCTGGAAATCATTGTACTGCTTAGTAGAAATAGGCTTTGTGTCTCTCTTACTGGTTTCGGCAGCATTAGGTTAGCATTGAGCACAACTTCCTTAGAATGAACAGTACGTTTCTTTTTGCCTGTTAGACTTTTAGTAGCTCTAATGAAATCAACTTATGTTCAATGCATTTTATGGAAGAATTCAGTTTAGGAATCATCCGATGATTTCTATTTTGTGATGGACAGTTCTAAGCTCCAGATAACAATTTTCTCTAAAGATTCTTTTACATTTAAATTAATGTATTTCAGAATACATGAAGCCACTTCATTTCCACCACGTCCGGGTATAGATTCATTCCGGGTCAAGCAATATTCTATTTTCTCTGCTGCATCATAGACTATTTAGAGAATAGAAACTCTCAGCATATGTTAATAGAGGAGGTGGTAAGCACTTCTGTAAATCAACCGAAAGTATTTTAGTATTCGCCTCGATTTTATAAGTCTGTTTATCTTATCGTTTTACTTTATACCTATTATTTGCACCAAGAAAGTGCGCGTCATAGTTAGTTTGTAATTCAAGGCGTTCTTCCAGGCATATAGACTCTACTACTACTACAAATACTTTATTTGCATAATTTACAAAAAATTTTGCAAAGTGCTTGCGTTTTGCTGTTTACATTTTCCATCTCTATTTACACTTTTTACAGCTTCTCCTTTCTTTACTTCACTTACACTAACTTCTTCTCTTTTTTCTCTTCTCCCCTTAACTGTCTTCTTCTGTTCCATGTTTCTTGCATCCACTCCGCTCCCTTTCCTCCTTCTTCTAGTATCTCTTCCACCGTCCATTCTTCCTCCTTTAATTCCCTGCATTCTTACAGCATGTGCTTAATCGACTGTATCTCTTCTCACAGCCTACATTCTCTCTTCGTCCCTTCTCCAGTACCTGTTTCCCCTCTCTTCGTCTCCACATCTAAATCGCTATCATTTTCTTCCTTCCCTCCTGCCTTCTCCATTCAAATATCTCGGTATCCGTCTCCCTTAATTTTCCTGCAGTTTACATTGTATTTTCCTTCTTTTACCTTCGACCATCTGTCTACTTCCTCTTTTGCATATCCGTTTCTTTCGCAATATTCTTTCCTGGATTCTTGTCCATATTATATTCTTCCTTCTCTTATTTCTTTCCAGCATTCTTGCAGGATTTTACACCCCGTTCTTCTACTCATTTCCTCCTCGTACTTTAATGCTCTATTTCCCGCCTCCACCCTTATTTTTCCTACTTGCACCTCCTCTCTAATGATTTAGTCTGGTGTTTCTCTTTCCACTCCCAGTATCCACCTCCAGTATTTTTCTTGCAGCCCCTCGATCTCTTTGTATGCTTTCCACCCCCACACTTCCGCCCCGTATAGTACCACACTTTTTATCAATTTCTCAAATAATAATTTTATTTTCTTTATGTCCATTCTTTCCCCTACACTCCACACTTGCCCTATTAGCTCATTCCCTTTTTTCACTCGCTTCTCCATCTTTATTGTCTTGTCTTATTGTGTTTCCCAGGTATGTGAATTCCTTTACTTCCTGTATCTCCTCATCCCTCCATTTCCATTCCTCCTTTTTCATTTTTCCACCCCCTTTTCTACATACCATTACCTTAGTTTTAGTCCCATTGACTTCCAAATCTTTCCTTTTCAAATATCTGTTCAACGTTTTTAACATTCCCTTCATTTCCTTTTCCTCCCTTGCCAATGACACTATATCATCCGCTTATGCCAGCGTCCACACTTTTATGTTCCCCACCACCAGGCCCCCCTCTTGTTGTCCCATTAATGTCTCCTCCAGGTCTCCAGTATATACCGCGAACAGGCTTGGGCTCAGTGGGCATCCCTGTCTCAATCCCTTCCTCGTTACAAATCCTTCGCTCAGTTCCGAATTTACTCTCACCCTGTTCCACGTTTCTTCATATATTCTTATATCTTTTCACTTATCTTTTTTTCCTCATGAGCTCCCACAACTTGTCCACCCTATCGAATGCTGCTGTTATGTCTACGAAACCGCTACCATTTTACCTCTTTTTTATTATTTATTTACTGATGTCATGTCATTTTGGCTTGTTGTGCATCATTTTCGTATTTTCCGTGTTTTTTGTTGTTTTATTATTGTTGTGCATCAGTTTCGTGTTTTTCGTATTTCATGACATAAAAAATAAAAAATGCAACACCAAGATGGCGTTGAAATTTTGGACCGAACTTGACAGAAATGTTTAAACTAGTCAAATTTAGTAATTGATTAAAATTTCAAAAAAATTAAACAAAAGGTAAAGGCATTTTTTATTAATAATGTGTTGGACCACCTCTATTAGTTTCATACTCCCGCACCCTTCTTGGCATGGATTTCAACAGGTGTTCGATTTCATCCTGAGGTATTTAATCCCAGGAAATCTGTAATTCATGCCGGAGAGCTTCTACTCTCTGTGCAGGATTGGCTAATTGCTTGAGTCTTCTATTCATCATGTCCCACACATGTTCGATGGGCGACAGGTCGGGAGATCTGGGTGGATACGGCAAGACATTGACGTTAGCCTCTTCGAAGCGCTCCATAGAATGCCTTGCAATGTGGGGACGGACATTATCCTGTTAGAAAATCGGAGCCTCCAGGTCCTGGAGGAATGGAAGCGTATGGGGTTCTATCACTTCATCAACATATCGGTGGGCATTCATATTGCCTCGGATGAATACCAACTTAGACCTGTTTCCATAAACAAGAGCATAACCCCCACAGTGTGGTACACATGCTCCTCAACAGAAAACTGCGCATTGCGACGTTTTCCGTGTCTATGTCTGACCGTCACGCGACCATGGTGCATTCGCAAGCCGAATCGGGATTTGTCACTTCAAACGTTGCTGTCGATGACGAGCCGTCAGCGGAAGCACAAGATGTGGTGGATAAGACTACAAGCCAAAAGCTCTAATTCGGCGGGAAACTGTACGAAGGGTTACATGACGTCCTTTGTTTCCAAACCATTGATCGGCTATTGATCTTGTACTCGAGAATTGGTCTCTTAATGCCATTAATCGGAAATGGCGCTCCTGGACCACATTTATCGGTATTGGCCGTCCACTTCCTCTTCTACGATGTTCTTGACCTTCTCTAGCCTAATCTTGATAACACTGTACTACAGAGGATTGATTACGATTAGCAATTTCTCTGAATGCAAAACCACCTTCACGTAAGCCAATAATTCACTCAGTTGTCGATAATTTTCACGTTGTCGCACTCTAAGAAACGTAGCAGGAAAAGAAAGTTGTTTAATAGTCGACTAAGCTTGGAGCTGTGGAAGAAGTTACTAAAGTGTTTTGTATGAAGTGTCCTGCTATACGCCTGTGAGACATATACAATAAGCAGTAAATAAATAGGTTGGAACCATTTGAGATGCGGGTGTGGGGGAAAATACTGAAAATCATCGAGTAGGAAATGTGGAAGTATTAAGGACAATGGGAGAAAGAAGAGATACTATTAGGAAAAGGAAGAGGAATTTGTTTGGGCATGCAATGAGGGGACATGGTTTGGTAGATGTTCTGGAAGGGTCGGTAGATGGAGAGCGCAAGAGAGGAAGTGGATAGATGACTTGAAGGAAGGGGGTGGTTAGGTTGGAGTGAAAATGAGGTCATTGATAGAAAACACGCGATGACCTGCTTCAACAGAATACCGATAATAATACACGCGCGCGCACGCACACGCACACCTACTTGCACACACACACACGCACACGCACACGCACACGCACACGCACACGCACACGCACACGCACACGCACACGCACACGCACACGCACACGCACACACACACACGCACACGACACACACCACGCACGACACAACCACACACACACACACCACACGACACACACACACACACACAACACACACACACACACACACGACACACACACAACACACACGAACACAGACACACACGACACGACACGACACGGACACGACACGGACACGGACACGGACACGGACACGGACACGGACACGGACACGGACACGGACACGGACACGACGACACGACACGGACACGGACACGACACGGACACGGACACGGACACGGAACAGACACGGACACGGACACGGACACGGACACGGACACGGACACGGACACGGACACGGACACGACACGGACACGGACACGGACACGGACACGGACACGGACACGACACGGACACGGACACGGACACGGACACGGACACGGACACGGACACGGACACGGACACGGACACGGACACGGACACGGACACGGACACGGACACGGACACGGACTAACGACACGGACACGGGACACGAACATTGGTCAACGATCACGACACAGGAAGGTTGCAAAGACACTTACATTGGTACACAGAAGACCACGGCAACATTCGGACACTGGACACAGACACTGGACACGTGACACGACACGGACACCAGACACGGAAACTAACAAGGAAAAGACACAATAAATTATGGTGGAATGAACATGTTTGGTTCATCGTTCTATACCTACATATGTGATGTGGTTAAAAGCTAAATTTACATGTTGGTGTTATTAAGAAATGACCACGTGCATCAAGCAAATTATTATCCGCGCACTTGGAAACAAGTAATTACTTGTCGCGCGTTGAATTGAATTGAGTCCACTCAACATCGCGAATACTTAATCAATGGAAAATTACACAAACAAACTATTTCTAATTGCTATTAGTTATGTATTCATTTTATCATATTGAGTTTTTAAGACAGCTTTATTTCTACTCATCTGGTATGGATTTTCATTAAGTAAAAGAGAGTTCAATCAATAAGGAGAAATTATTAATCCCATAGATACGAAACTGGAAACATAGTTAAATTATTTTATGTAATGTAATTGATACAGCAAAAGATGTGCATTAATACTTTAAGTAAAACTTGAAATCTGATTTACGTACTGTATTTACAAGTTATAAATTTTCTGGAATCTCATTAACATAGTAACACTGATGTCAAAACAAGTCCTGGTTCCTTGAACTCTATATTTCAAAATTATTATCTTGCTATTATACTATTTCTTTGTAATGTGTATTGTGTGTAAATTCGCATGAAAGAACGCCTGACAAAGTTGTGAAGCATGTTTCTGTTGCCAAGATACAATAGTTACGGAAAACAAGTTGTCTAAAATAAGATCTAACATTCAGTTATTTGAAGTGGAAGAAGAATAATAATGGTTATGTTCAAATAAAAAAAAATATTATTTGTCACCAACAAATTTATATTGAACATTGTGCGCTTTACATCTAGTTAATGTTACAGAGACTAAAAGTTAGTTTGTGATGAACGTTTAATTCAACTCAACATAGGATGCACTCTTAATACACCACACTCAAAGAAATTTTGAAACTCGATACCCTTAGTTCATATGTGCAGCTTCTTTGATGACTATTTAATGTAACGGATATCTATCTCACCCTACACTATATTAAGAGATTTTCGCTTTGTCCAATATATTTGTAGCAAGAGAAACGCGAACACCTGCGGATTAATTTATGCAACGTAATTGTGAAAGAAACGGTTTGTGTTTACTTGGAAAGTATTATTAAATTGTGATAGATTGCTTAGCATGAACGTAGATTTGCCTGCATATCGTTTATTAAATTTTACAACGCCTTTTAAATATCTACAGTGGAACAACACATGATTTTCCAATATACAGGGAGAAAATGGTGAGAATGGAGGTAATGAATTTTAGGATGATTACTTACCCCGTTTGTAATACGTTCATGATGAAAATGGGCAACATTGTAGAATTAACAACAGTAATCTATGTCTACTTTTAAAACATCATGACAGATAGACGTTATTAGATGCCAAAACAGATTTATCCTCTATAAAAAGATCCATGATACTGTTTAAACATTTAAAATCGTATTTAAAAAATCTTTAGGCGTATTAGCAAAATTAAATTATTTTAACCTTCCTGTAGTCGCGCCCGGAGAGACGCTCCGCATAGAGTTAAATTTTTAAATATTTCGTAAATTTCTGACTGTATCAACCCTTACTTCCTCAGTAGCTTCCTAAAATTGGTTACTTTAGTTATTAGTATCTTACGGCCTGATAGGAGTCGGTTGATTGTTAATATTTTTGAGTGTAAGACCGCGTGCTATTACTCACACTATTGAAATTTATATAGTGACGCTGATTGAGAAACACAACGAGTAAGAAAAATTGAGTAAAAAGGTACAATTTTTTATAGATATTAAAAACTGAGACAATATTATGTGAAAATGTTCGCTGTTATCCATTCCTTAAGTTTATATTTTTGAGTAATTTTATTCCTTAAGGCTGTTCTACCGCTTTTAATTCGACCGAAGTTGAGAGGGCCCTCATCCATTTCATAAAATAATTCTGCACGTAACATTCGTTATGTTCCAATAAAGACAGTTTTTCGTCAAATAGTTCTCTCTCGTTTCTGCAGAAAAGTTTGTTTATTGCCTACTGTTGATTTAGCAGCAGATATAATATGTTTTCAATTTAATTGTGCCAATTTCAATTGCTCCGAGTGCCTAGATGGGAATTAAACAGAATAGACAATTAGATATGTTACTTACACTTATTTTGTTAACTATTATTATTCTATATCACAAATATTTTTTAGTTACCACTAACCGTTATACCTCTTATATGAAATAAAGATTTTATTTAAACGTTATAGTAAGCATTTGTTGTAGACTTGCTAATAAATTTCAAATGTTAAATAAGAGAAATGAGTTTTGTATTATTTTAATGTTTATAATAAAATTCTGTATATATATATATATATATATATATATATATATATATATATATATATATATATATATATATATATATAGAGAGAGAGAGAGAGAGAGAGAGAGAGAGAGAGCTGTGTGTCCGCACGCGTCTACTAATATGTTCAAAAACGAGGCGCGACTACTGGTAGGTTAAAAATATTTGTTGACACATTTTCCTATAAAGTTATTTAAATATTGGAAAAATTTAAACTAACAGTTAAATTCCATCTTAGGTATTATTTAGCGACCAAACGCGCGCGTCGTACCACAAATAACCACGTACACAGACACGCACACACACGCACGCACGCGCAGACACGCACGCACGCACACACAACACACGCACACACGCACCACACACACACACGCGCGCGCACACACACGCACGCACGCACGCACGCACGCACACACACACACACAGACACACACACACACACACAATGTTAAACACAAACACAGACAGAAAGATAGACACAGATACAGAGAGACCCAGACCCAAACACAAACGCAATAGTAAACACAACTGCAACCGCGGACGCGAACGAGAACTTGAGCGCGAGCGCGGCACGCGGACAAGCACGAGAACGAACACGAGTACTAGAACGAGCACTTGCAAACACAAATGGAAACGCAGCTGCAACCGCAACCTCAACCTCAAACGCAAACTCAAAAGTCAGCACCAACACCAAAATCACGCAAACCCACACACACACACGAAGACGAACACAACCTCAAACACATACACAGACACAGAGTGCCTCATAAAGTTTGCGATTTAACCCCTACATAAGACATAACGTTCAGATTTTGTCTTGTTGGTTTTCGTTTGTATACAGAAACTTTATAATGGATGTAAAGTTAGGTTTATCTTCTGCTTCTTTTTATCAATGTCGCTATTTCTGATTTCAAGACAGCTATTAAGTCGGAACTTTTTCCATAGGAATTTTATGGTAAACATAGCATGAAGTATTTAAGATGGGGCAATCAATACGCACAAATTAGATGTGTAAATATGTTGACTCTCATGTGTAACGCGATCTCCGTTATGCTACGGAAAGTACTTAAAGCACTTGTACTAACTCAGTATTGTACTGCAACCTAGTATTAGGGAGCAATTCGAATGCTAATTGTGTACATTGCTTTTTGGCAAACGAAATGCACACAAAAAACAAAATGTTTAAAACATTTACTGAAAACATTAATTTTCAATTTTTGATATAGGAAGCTGAAACTTGCACATAGTATTAAATATTACGATATCCTTGGTACCTTCTAACAGGTAAAGAAAAAGAAAAACAAGACCCGAGAGTCGGATTTTTTTTCGAAACATGTTATGAAGTTACTTAAACGATCAAATGTAGGGCAATATTTTTGAGCTACCAAAATCATTAAGAAACAAAAAAATTTGTACAGCTTGGTCATTCATCTTGTATGGGTTCTGTCGAATGTGCAAAGATTTAAAGAACCAAAGATGTAACGTCTGGAAAGTGTCTGTGTTTTTGTGTGTAATGTTTTGTCGGTCGCACCTCAAACACTACAAATGTAGTTCTTTTCCCATTTGATAATATGGTTCTGAGTAAAAGTGTAATCCTTTCCTTTTTTCCATAATAACTAAAAATCTCAACACCCCATTACTTTTTGCTCAAGAGAGAGAGAGGGAGGGAATAATAGAACAAATATATAAATTATGTCTTTAAGGACATGTATTCACTGTTATTGCATTATTCAAAATTGTCTATCAATGTTCTTTCGAGTGTTAACAGTGTTCTGATTTGAAACAATTTCTACTGTTTCATTTTATTTACTAAATGTGGGAATACCTAGTAGCCCCTTCTGCTTACCCTATAATTTAAGTTATTTGCCACTGTTCTAACTTAAGTCAGTTTTTATGCAATAAATATTTGGTGAGGAGCACCACACTACCTTCCAAACTACAAAATGGAAATTAAAAGAAATGAAATAATTTTAATAGCGTTTGTTTTTGGGACAACAGTGCAACCCCCTTTTAAGTTCATTTCGAAAATAGGCAACATTTTAAAAGCAAAAACAATAATCCATGTCAGAGAGACGTTTAAAACATGACACACAGAGGTTAATAGACATTTAAGGCTTTATGTCAGATAGAGGTTAGTAGACATAAATACATGCTAACTTAGCCTCTCGCTTCTATAAGATATCTATAGAGTTAAACCATTTTCATTCATATTTAATTATTTTTTAGACTTATCTTGCGTTTTATTAAGAAAGTTTATAAAGAAAAGTTGTGTAAAATAAAATTTTCTCTAAATAATATGTACATACTTTTCTTATAACATTAATCATTATTCAGATATTGAAAGATTAACACCTAACACTTAAATTCTACATTAGGAACTTCTTTGCCGGTAAATTCCGCGTCGTATCAACAAATTGCATAAAGCATAATCAATAGAAAGGTTTCAGGTATACATCTAGGTATTTTTAGATCTTTGAAATATGCAGCTATTTTAGAAGCGCACGCATACACGCACGTATGCACATGCGCTCACACTAAAACATGCACACACGTACACACGCACATACGCACACTCGCACACACCCACACACGCACACACGCACACACGCACACACGCGCACACACGCACACACGCACACACGCACGAGCACACGCACCAAACACGCACACACGACACACGCAAACACGCACACACGGACACACGCACACACGCACAACGCACACACGCACACACGCACACACGCACACACGCACACACGCACACACGCACACACGCACACACGCACACACGCACACACGCACACACGCACACACGCACACGCACACGCACACACGCACACACGCACACACGCACACACGCACACGCACACACGCACACACGCACACACGCACACACCACGCACACACACACACGCACACACGCACACACGCACGCACGAACGCACACACGCACACACGCACGCACAAACACACACGAAATCACGCGCGCACGCACACACGCACACGCGCGCGCACGGGCTCACTAGCTCACGAGCTCAGGCGCATAAGCGCTCCCGCGCACACGCGCACACGCGTACACGCGCACACACGCTCACTCGCACACGCGCATACACACACACACACACACAAATACCCACACACACATCTACGCAAGCTTACACCCACACAGGCACACTTGCACACACGCTCACACGCACACACGCACACACGCACACACGCACACACGCACAGAAGCACACACACACGCACACACGCACACACGCACACACGCACACACGCACACACGCACACACGCACACATGCACACACGCACAAACGCACACACGCACACACACGAAATCACGCGCGCGCACCGACTCACTAGCTCACGAGCTCAGGCGCTTAAGCGCTCCCGCGCACACGCGCACACGCGTACACGCGCACACACGCTCACTCGCACACGCGCATACACACACACACACACACACACACACACACACACACACACAAATACCCACACACACATCTACGCAAGCTCACACGCACACAGGCACACTTGCACACACGCTCACACGCACCCACGCACATTCACACATACACACGCACACACGCACACACGCACACACGCACACACGACACAACGCACACACACGTACACAGGCACACACGCACACACGTACACAGGCACACACGCACGCGCGCACACACGCACACACGCACACACGCACACACGGTCACAGGTACACATGCACACACGCACACACGCACACACGAACACACGCTCACACGCACACACACTCACTTACGCACGCGCACACGCACAAGCACACGCACACGCGCCCGCACACGCACACGCACACGCACACGCACACGCACACACACACGCACACGCACACGCACACGCACACACACACACAGACAGACACACTCACGCACGTTCGCGACACACACACACACACACACACACACACACACAGACACATACACTCACGCACACACGCACAAATACACACACGCGCACACGCACACACTCACACTCACACGCACACGCACACACACGCGCTCGCACACAGGCACACACGCAGACGCACACGCACCCGCACACGCACACGCACACGCACACGCACACGCACACGGACACGCACACGCACACGCACACGCACACTCACACGCACACGCACAAGCACCTGAACGCGCACTCGAACATGCAACTCATACTCGCACGCACACGCACACGAACACACTCACGCACACATAGACATACTCACAAACGCTCGCACGAACACACACGCACCCACATACACTCAGACACATACACTCACGTACGCTCGGACGCGCCCACAGACACACACACACACACTCGCACGCATAAACGAACACGCACACACGCACACATGCACACATGCACACACGCACGTACGCACACAAGCTCCCACACTCACACACGCGTGCGCACACGCACAAGCGCACGCACACGCACACGCAACTCACTCGCGCACGCACACGCACACACTCACGTACACACAGACACACACACACGCACGCTCGCATTCGCACACACGACACACATACACTCACGCACGCTATGACGCGCCTACCCACACACACACACACACACACACACACACACGTATAAACGAACACACGCACACACTCAGACACGCAAACACGCACACACGCACACGCACACGATCACGCACTCGCACACGCACACGAACACGCATACGTATACGCACACGCAACTCACACGCGCACGCACACGCACACGCACAAACTCATGCACACGCAGATACACACACACGCACCCACATACACACAGACACATACAATCACGCTCGCTCGGACGCACCCACACACACGCATAAACGAACACACGCACACACGCACAAACACACGCACACACGCACATACGCACACACGCGTGCGCACACGCACAAGCACACGCACGCGTACACGCACACGTAACTCACATGCGCACGCACACGCACACACTCACGCACACACAGACACGTTCACACGCACGCTCGCATGCAGACACACGCACCCACATACACTCAAACACATACACTCACGCACGCTCGGACGCACCCATACACTCACACGCACGTATAAACGAACACACGCACACCCGCACACACGCACACATACACACACGCACACAAGCACCCACACTCACTTACGCGTGCGCACACGCACAAACACACGCACAACCACACGCACAAGCACACCCACACGCACAGGCACACACACACACATACCCACTCACAGACGGACACAATCACGCACGTTTGCACGACACACACACACACACACACATACACACACAGACACTTACACTCGCGCACACACGCACACACATACACACGCACACACATTCAGACACATACACTCATGCACACAGGCACACACGCACAAATACACACACGTACACACGCACACACACACACGCGCACACACACATGCACGCACGCACACACGCACACGCGCATACACGTACACACGCACACACGCACACACGCGCGCTCGCACACACGCACACTGGCACACACGCACATGTACACGCACACGCACACGAACACGAACACGCACACGAACACGCAACTCACACGCGCACGCACACGCACACGAACCCACTCACGCACACACAGACACACACACACGAAAGCTCGCACGCACACACACGCACCCACATACACTCAGACACATACACTCACGCACGCTCGGACGCACCCACAGACACACACACGCACGCATAAATGAACACACGCACACACGCACACATGCACACACGCACACATGAACACACGCACACACGCACACAAGCACCTACACTCACACACGCGTGCGCACACGCTGAAGCGCACGCACACGCACACGCACCTCACTCGCGCACGCACACGCAAACACTCACGCACACACAGACACACACACACGCACGATCGCATGCGCACACACGACACTCACACTCAGACATGTACACTCACGCACGTTCGGACTCACCCACACACACACACACGTATGAACACACGCTCACACTCACACACGCAACAACGCACACAAGCACACGGGCACACACCCACAAGCACACGTACACGCACGCCTATACACACACGCACACGAACACGCACTCGCGCACGCACACGAACACGCATACGCACACGCACACGCGATTCACACGCGCACGCACACGCAAACGCTCATGCACACACAGACACACACACACACACGCTCACACGCACACACACGCACCCACATACGCTCAGACACATACACTCACGCACGCTCGGACGCACCCACACACACACACGCACGCATAAACGAACACACGCACACATGCACACACGCACACACACACACTCACACGCACACATGCACACACCCACACACGCACACAAGCACCAACGCCCACACACGCGTGCGCACACGCACAAGCACACGCACACGCACACGCAGCTCACATGCGCACGCACACGCACACACTCACGCACACACGCACGCACACACTGACGCACACACTCACGCACACACAGACACGTACACACGCACGCTCGCATGCTGCACCCACATACACTCACGCACGCTCGGACGCACCCACACACACACGCACGTATAAATGAACACAAGCACACACGCACACATTCACACATACACACACGCATACACGCACACAAGCACCTACACTCACTTACGCGTGCGCACACGCACAAGCACACGCAGACGCACACGCTCAAGCACACGCACACGCACAGGCACACGCACACGCGCACGCACACTCACACACACATACACACACACAGACGGACACACACTCACGCACGTTCGCACGCACAGACACAGACACTTACACTCGCGCACACACGCACACACATGTCCACTTAACGCAAGTGTATATACATACCTCATGAATCCGGCATCGACTGCGTACACGGGGATGATGATCATGTATAAACCCGCTATATACATCTTGGTCAATCACCAAATATTAAGTGAAGGACTATCACAAATAGCAACCTTTCGAAACCAAAACCAAAAAGACGATATATTTGACTGCTATAACATATATATCCCACACAATCAAGAAGTATCTATAAAACTCCTTGAAACATTAGGAGTTTCCTTAAAGACGCTGCAAGATATCTATAGACACAAACATCCAACAGAACTAGGCCATACGTATTACACTATGGAATCTTCCTCGAGGCTAGACAGATTCCAATAGTAAATAAAGTTGCAGAAACATATTTAGTACCTACCTTCTCCGATCACATGGTGCTCATCTTTAAAACAACAGATAAGGCTAACGGCAAACACCCGCCATATTGGCGATTCAAAAATAATCTTCTTGAAGATAAGGAATTTACTGAAACTATATCAGCATTCATAGACTTACAGCAATTGCAAATAAATTCACAAAATCCAATAGATTACTGGGAAAACCTAAAAAAGAAAATAAAAGAGATAACGATTCTGTACTCAATAGATAGGGGAAGAGAAATAGTGGATAAATATAAAAAACTCCAAAACTGCTTAAAGGGAGATATTTCAGATGAAGAGATTTTAAAAACATATACAATAGCAAAGGATATGAAAAGCTGAAAAGCATAAATTTTCAACAGCTATACAACAGCGACAGACCAGCAGCAAACATGATACAGACTCAGTTAATGTATTATCAGATTGACAGACTCATAATAAACAACAAATATGTAGATGATGAAGACGAACTAGCGAACTTTATACACGAAAATTAAAAAAAAAACGTTTTCAGCGAACAGTCAAACAAAGCCAGTGTTTCCTAAACTACCAACTTTTAGTGGCCCTCCAAAAGAAATGTTGGAACAAAAAATACTAATGGAAGAGTACACCACTGCACTACAACTTCTCAACAAAGGAAAATACCCGGGATAGGACGGTCTGACTACGGAATTCTACAAACATGTTTGAAACAAGCTGAAAGAACCTTGCTACAAAATGATTAATGAAGCAGAAAAGCAAGGAATAATGCCAGAATCTGTGAGGAAATCAGTTATAACCTTTGCTCATAAAAAAGGAGAAAGGGAAGATTTTAAAAACTGGAGACCGATTTCTCTATTATCAGTAGATTATTATAAGATATACGCCAAAGCACTAGTAGTACGGGTGAAGCAGGTGATCAAGACAATAATAAACAGTGATCAAACCTACTGTATCCCACAAAGATCTATACATTACAACTTGCACCTGATGAGAAGCATAATTAACTACGCAAACAACAGTGAAGAAAAACTAGCGGAAATATCGATCGACCAAGGAAAAGTCTTCGACAAAGTGAACCATAAGTATCTAATCAATGTAATGGAAAATTTCGGATTTGGGGAAAAATTTATACACCACATAAGGTTGCTATACAACAGAGCAATAGCAGTTGCTAAAGTGAAAAATAAGATAACCCCAAACATCCCACTTCAGTGCGGAATCAGACAAGCTTGTCCAATATCTGGTCTCATCATCATCATCATCAATCAGCCTCTCGCATCCACTGCAGGATATAGGCCTCCCTCATTTCTGCCCACTGTCTTCTGTCTTGAGCGCTCTGCATCCAGTTTGTAGTCATTCTCCTGATATCATCCGTCCATCGCGTGGGAGGTCTTCCTCTGTTTCTTTTGTCAGCCCTTGGTCCCCACTCGAGCAGCCTTTTTGTCCATCGTCCATCTGTCATGCGGGCCACATGTCCAGGCCAGTTCCATTTGAGTTTTGCCGTCTGATAGATAACATCCGTGACTCCTGTTCTCGCCCTTAGGTCGTCATTTCTTATGTGGTCACGAAGTGACACACCAAACATCGATCTTTCCATCCTACGTTGGGCTACTCTAAGTTTCTTAGCGGATGTGGCTGTCAGAGTCAAATTTTCGGCACCGTAGGTCATCACCGGTAGAACGCATTGATTGTAGGCCTTTCGCTTCAGACACATTGGGAGATTGCTCTTAAACACGTCCCTCATTTTGCCAAATGCAGCCCAAGAGAGCGTAATTCTTCTTCTTAATTCACATGTCTGATTGTCTCTCGAGATTTTTATCTCATGACCAAGGTATGTGTATTTATCCACCAACTCTGCCTCCCCGTCACCAATAGCAATATTCCCACTAGGAACCAGATTTGTCATATATTTCGTTTTCGATATATTAATTTTTAAACCAACCCACGCACATACCTCCTGAAGATCTTCCAGCATTACCTTAATATCTTGTAGATTATCGGCCACCAAGGCTATATCATCTGCGAAGCGCAGGTTTGTTAGTTTTAATCCATCTATATTCTGGCCCTTTCCGCTCCATTCAAGCATTCCAAGGGCGTATTGCAAAATGGTGGTAAACAGTTTGGGTGACATAGTGTCACCTTGTCTCACTCCTCTGCCTATTTTTATGGGATTGGTGTTCTCATGTAGTCTTACCATCATGGTAGCATTCTTATATATGTTGTATATTAGCCTTGTGTAACGATAGTCGACACGACATTTTTGTAAGGAGTCTAAAACTGCACTCATCTCAACAGTGTCAAAGGCCTTGTGGAAGTCCACAAAGGCAATGACAAACGGTCTGTTATACTCTATTGACTTTTCAATCAGGGTTTTGATGCTTTGAAGGTGGTCATTGGTTCCAAAGCCTCTGCGGAATCCGGCCTGTTCTATTGGCTGGTAAAAATCGAGTTTGTTTTCCAAACGTGTAGTGATAATTCTCGTGAATAGTTTATAGAGGTGACTGAGTAGGCTTATTGGCCGGTAATTTTCCAGTTCGGCTGTATCTCCCTTCTTGTGGATTAGGATCACGATGGCGTTATACCACCTGTCTGGTATGGTGCTATTGAAAAGACAAAGATTAAAGAGTTTTGCTATTTTCTCAAGTAGACAGTTACCACCCATCTTAACTGCGTCGGCAACTACGCAGTCCTCTCCAGGAGCTTTGTTGTTTTTTTGTTTTCTTCAATGCCAGCTTTATTTCGTCCAGAGTGATGTCAGGCAATACTTCTGATCCTTGATTAACGATGCCTTTTCTCTTTGTCAATATCTCCGGTTCTGCTTCTAAATCTAAATTAATCTCATCGTGGCTTTTATATAATAGGCGGTAAAAGTCCTCAACCACTCTTAGAATGTCTTCTCTGTTTGTTGTAATATGCCCCAGTTTATCCCTTATCTTCGTCATTTCTTTCCTTCCACTTTCCAACTTTCTACGTAAGACCCTCATACTTTTATTATCTTCTATTGTTTGTTCGATCTGATTTTGGTTATATGTTCTGATGTCGCATCTTATAGCCTTTGATACATCCCTGTTTATTTGTCTTAGTTCTTCAGCAGTAGTTAGTTCTTCACTCCTCATGTCTCTTCTTTGTTTCATTTTCCGCATAGTGGCTTCACTTAGTTTCGATTGTTTCTTGGTTGTTGGGCAGTATCCATTTTGGCTCTCTAGTATGGCAGTTGTGATGGTCTCGTTGAGGACATTTATGTTTATGTTTTCTTCTGTCTCAGTGTCACTTAACTTATTTGTGATGCATTGTTGGAAGCCCGTCTTGTCTGATGGACTCTTCCATGTTCTGTTACTGTTGGTCTTCCTGATCAGCTTATGTCGTTCCTTATCAACGTCAATCGTTAATTTGGCTCGAACGATCCTATGATCACTTCCAGTGCTTATCCTGTTCAGTACTGATACGTCTTTAACTATGTATTTTTTATCGGTGATTATAAAATCTATTTCATTTTTTGTTCGTCCGTCCGGGCTTCTCCACGTCCATCTCTTATTTTGTCTCTTAGGAAAGAAGCTATTCATCTGGAATAGGTTGTTTTGTAACAGGAAACCAAGCAAGGTGTCGCCCCTATCATTTCTTCCTTCTAGTCCATGGTTCCCCAGTGCAAACTCATTATCGTTCGTTCTTATTCCCATTTTGGCATTGAAATCGCCACATAGGATAGTATAATGTGTTTTTTTTGAC
Organism: Vesta saturnalis; assembly: GCA_036346205.1. Lineage (NCBI taxonomy): Eukaryota > Metazoa > Arthropoda > Insecta > Coleoptera > Lampyridae > Vesta > Vesta saturnalis. The sequence continues at coordinate 920,372 of JARFJB010002098.1, read as the reverse complement.
CACTAAGAGCATCTCTGATGTCGTCGTAGAACAATTCTACTTCTTCGTCAGTGTGATTTGAGGTAGGCGCGTAAGTTTGTATAATCTTTATACAGTATCTGGTGTTGAGTCTGAGGACAAGGCATAATACTCTTGTGGAGATTTTCTTCAGGGACAAAATATTTGTTCTGTGCCTCTTGTGTATCAGAAAGCCAGTTCCTCCCACTGAGCTATTGTCATCTCCCACATGATAGAAACTGTGCCCAGATTTTAGAGTAAAGAGCTGTTCACCACGTCTTCTAACTTCACTAAGACCCACGATATCCCACTTGATATTTTCTAGTTCGTACTCAAGTTCAGTTAGTCGTTCTTCCGATAGTAATGACAGTGTGTTGTATGTTGCAATATACATAATTTTTTCCTTTCTACATCTCTTCTTCTTAAGTTTCTTTGCCAGATGATTGTCCCCCCCCCAGAATCTGTGGGACGGACTGATTTAGCATCAGTGCGAGATTCTGAAGTTAATCTTCTACTCGCCTGGGGTATTTGAGTCTTTATAACTGGCATTTTCATAAGGGGTATTTTGCCGTAGAACACCACGCTGGCTAGGCGTCTTGGTGAGCACATATATCAGCCGCCCAATCTGGGTCAGACGCTGTTTGCAGCCGCCCATTTTGGGTCAGACGCTACTAATCACCATATCTGGTTACCCTCACTTGGTTCGGCCTGTGGGTCAACACAGTTACCAGGGTGTGGCGCTTGGAGCCATCAAGTGAGAGTTGGGTGTCTCGTGGGGACCAGTTGATCCAGACCTCCGCCCGTCTATGACGCTTGGAGTGACCGTCTAGAGCAAAAGGTACTACCCCTCCGACACAACCCCTAATATCTGGTCTGCTATATGTAATTTCAATTGAACCGTTTTTACAAACATTGCGGAAATCTAGTTGGAGTAAAAATACCAGGAAGCGACCAAAAAATAACGCTATCGGCATATGCTTACGACTTAACCATAGTGACTAGTTATGAAAACGACATACCACAACTGGAATATTCAGTTAAGGAATATGAAAAGTACTCAGGGTCAGTACTCCAAAAATTTGGTATTAACTACAAGTATTGCCTTTTAAAGATCAACAGCTACAAAAATTGCAAACCATAGTAACAAAGGCCTTTTGGGGAGGACGAGAACATTGGGTTTCCAACAGTTACCTATGTATCCCAATACAAATGGGTGGATTAGGTTTAGTACACATAAAAGCCAAACAAAATATGTTTCGAATCAATCCAGCAAAAAGGTACCTAACAGAACATGAACCAACGCATTGGAAAAGCTTATTTAGTCATGAACTAAGGAAACAGAAAATACAATTTAACATGGCAGAACTTTTTGTTACGTAATGAAACATACACTTGTAGATATCTATACGAATTTCAAAAACAAATACTGCGAGCGGTATCAACACTGAAATTAGAACCATCCAACTATCCGGTTACAGCACAAGATGTACTTGAGACACCCTTAACCAATAACGTTCAGTTCGGTGTCTTAAATTTTCATCCTTATGGAAAACATTAAATATCCACACATACCGAGAAATCGATAAAATTGAGTTAAGTGAAATACAACCAAAAGAACAAAAACGTGAAATGCAAACAAACAAACAGCAAATAAAACAACTAATACAGGATAAGTACCAAAAGTAGCTACATATACACAGACCACAAAACAAACCAGCGATTTTCAATATAACAATACAATATAAAAAAAAACCCTTCAGAGGAGGTAGGGAAATACAAAAAAATAGTTATGGAAGATTTACTTAAGCACCAAATAGGTACCACAGAGGCTTTAAAACATGCCATAACCAGCGATAAGGTATATTGGGAAACGTTTACACAACGTCCTACTCTAGGAAGAGAAGGATCAGTAGCATGGAGGTTTGCGAAGGGAAAACTGGCAGATGGAGAGTTTTAAAAAAAAAAGTGGATTAGCCGAAAGCGATATGTGTAATAGATGTAATAAAACTGCAAATATTTAGCATATTATGGTAGAGTGCCAAAAGACTACTAAAATATGGGAAACAGCAAAAGACATATATCAAACCATAACAGGAACAAATCTGAAGACATGCGATATAATAGCGGGAGTAGACAAAAATGTGAAAGATTATCAATTAGCAAACTACGTGCTAAATGTGGCAAAAGAGAACATCTACAAAACTTATATAAAGGAAGTAAAAGATAAATGTATCGTAGCTGACCCTAGAAAGTACTATCTGGGCAGCCTTAAAAATAGAATAATGATAGAATATACATGGTATACAGAATAAAACGACATCCAAACTTTCAAAGAAGTATGGTGTAGACAAAATGTGTTATGTAAAGTGGGAGAAGATGGAATTACGTTTAATTACAATTGAAGATATAAAAATAAACATAAAATATCCTAATTTATACTTGTATATAAATATGTAAATAAATATTAGTCAAATAAACGCTTAAAAAAACGCAAACGCATACACATGCACACACGCACAAACGCACACACGCACACATGCACACACGCACACAAGCACCCACACTCACACACGCGTGCGCACACGCACAAGCACATGCACACGCACACGCACACGTACACTCTTACGCACACACAGACACACACACGCAGGCTCGCACGCACACACGCGCACCACATACACTCAGACACATACACTCACGCACGTTCGGACGCACCCACACCCACACACACACGTATAAACGAACACACGCACACACGCGTACACGCACACACGCACACACGCACACGCACACGCACACACGCACACAGCACACACGCACACACGCACACACCACACGCACACACGCACACACGCACACACGCACACACGACACACACACCACAGCACACACGTACACAACGAACACACGCACACGCGCACGCACGACACACGCTCACAGGCACACATGCACACACGCACACACACACACACGCCACACGCACACGCACACAGACACATGCACACCACACGCACACACACACACACCACACAGACAGCACACTCACACGTCGCACACACACACACACGAACACACACAGCACACGCGGACGCACACCACACACACTACACACACACGACAGGCACACACCACGCACGTTCGCACACACACACACACACACCACGACACACACCACACACACGCACACAGCACACACCACACACGCCCACGACACACGCACAACGCACACACGCACACACACACACACACACACACACACACACACACACACACACACGCACACACACACACACAGCACACAGCACACACCACACAGCCGCTCGACACACGCACGCACACAGCACACGCACATTCAAATGCCAAATACACTCACTACACACACACACACAATGCAAATACAGCAACGTCACACGAACCACACACAGGGTTAGGTCATGGCCGTGTACTTCCGGTAGCGATGTGTATGAACGACAGACAGCTTATTGCTCTCGTTAAGTTTGCTGCGAAAGAAACATTTACTACGTATTTATATTGAAGAAGGAAAGGGATGTTAATGTCCTATACAACGTGTAAACGAAAGAAAATTTTATATAGTTTAAAATGGTTCTAGCATGTGTAAAGTCTGGACTCGACTAGGTCACAATGGAAAGCGACCTGGTCTTATGACAGTTTCGACAGACAGGATTTAGTTGCTCGGATTAGGTGTTTGCTGGCGATAAGAAACTAGGGTGACTACGTATTTCGATATATCCGCTTCTAGGTCACGAAGGAATCAGAATGTTTAATGGGATTGCCTATACTAACGTGTAAACGAAAGAAAATTTTATATAGTTTAAAATATTCTAGCATTTTAAAGTCTGGGCCTACTCGATAGGTCACAATGGAAAGCACCTGGTCTTATACAGTTTCGACAATAGGATTTAGTGTGGGATAGGTGTTTGTGGCGATAAGAAACTAGGGTGAACGATTTCGATATATCCGCTTCTAGGTCACGCAGGAATCAATAATTTTAATGGGATTGCTTTATACTTATGTAAAGGAAATCGTTTTTTTGTATTGGATAAATTTAACCTTAGCAAGGAACATTGAAGTGAATCTTCATACTTTTTACAGGATTGTGTTAACTAATGGTATTCTTTCTATTTGCAGCATAATGTTAATTACTGGGAAATAAAATATCTACTAATTACTTTTCCTAATTACTAGAGATTATACGATTAAAAGCTTGGGTGTTTTAGAATTATTTACCTCTTTGAAAGTAAATATGAATACTCTCTTTTTGAATATACTGGGTGCGATAACGTATGATACGATGGCCACTTGGGTGCGCCTTGCGCATCTGGCTGTGATAACAACGGTAATAGCTACCACTGAAGTATCCATCTCGGGGGGCGGCCTAGGGTACCCAAACCTTCAGGATTGTTTATCAGGTACAGGATAAAGCAAACGGTATGATTGAAGAAGGATTTATTCTTTAATTCTGGGTTATCGCGACTTGAGATTTGGAATAAACACTTTGTCAGGAGTTCGGATAAGAAGTAAATCCTGGGGACAGTCGTAAGACCTTTAAGTCTTCGGAACCTTTCGGTATTCAGAGAGGTTAAATAAACAGGCTGATATGATAACGGAACGTTTTACGCGCGTCGTCATTTAACAAAGGTGTTAAATCAGGATTTATTCTATCCTCTGGATCTCACAATGAGCGAGCGGTTAGGAAAGCTACTAAGAAGTAAGCTTCAAAAAAATTATTTTAAACTGGTAATTCCGTTAGGTGGGATTAAAATGTAGTACTCACTGTTTTAAGAAAGGTTTTCGTAATTTACGAAACTGGGATACCGAAATATGGGACTCCCTGCACACTGTTTAAGTAGCCTGGGACGGCGTGTTGGTGTGAGTTTGTGTATAATATGTGTTGAATATCAATTAAAAGGTTTTGATCGGCAACTCGTTGCGCTATTTAATTGATACCCTGGTGATCGGTAGAATTGAAAACCTCAGCCTTTCTTCCAGATGGAGTAAGTAAAAGACTACGTTGGGAATATCCCTCAGCGTCTGGTCGTTTACTAACGTATGTGTAGGATGGTGTAATTAACTTACATGCAGGTGGCCACAGATTTAAGCAGCAGTCATCCCTGATGTCTTTGAATAATTGAGGACGGATGGAGTCGAATTGGAGCTCTTAAAAGAGACCCGTGGGTCTGAGAGCGTCCGTAGCACGTCTCGCAATTTTATTGGTGACTCTAACTCAGATATTGGTTATTAGACTGGAGGACTCTGACGTAGAAAAACTTTTAACGTTTTTGAAAGAACGTCGGAGGGGATGAATATTCATTATTTGGTGATTTCTGCAAACTAAATTAAAATTGGCTAATTAACGAGTAACTAATAAAGAAAATGGTGTAAAGAATTCTGGCTCTTTACAACCTATACATGCTGCATTAGCAATAACAAACAAAATTGGGTAACTAACAAATTCTATTTTTAATAGGCAATAATTAATGTTTGATCCTTAGATATCCACTTTTTCTTATGTTAAAAATTGAACATTTATAGATTAGATTGTACAGAAGATTGATTTCACGCTAGGGAAATTTGATATTAATGATGCAAGATTATTTTGACTTAATTTGCTGCAAAAACTTACTTGATGGATCTGTAACACTAAACTATTCATCTTTTCCTTTATGTACGAACCTTTGCCCTAAATTTGTTTCCAAAGGAAAAGAAAAGAAAGATTACATAATCAGTTACCAAGAATAAAGTAACAAGTTGTTATAGTTTGATGTATTTTTACTAAACTCGTACAAATGTTAATAAAGCCCTTGTATAATACATTATACATTTATATTCAGTTTGGATTTTACTTAATATGAGATCAGCTGGTACGGAGCAATTGTCACCGCATTGTGTTTCATATGAAGGTAAAGCAAATATTGCTTTAAATATAACTAGGCTAGATTAAAAGAATAACAAAAGCTCGTTATTGCTAATAGTTTCTTGGAGTCCATATTGAGGTAATTAGTGTTACTATAAGGCTTAAATATACACTTATAACTTTGATGTATTACTTAAATCTACAATATAGTTGTACGAACCGGAAGCTTAAATATTAACCATCGAGCAATTTTTGAGATTTTAAACAATTTTTATTACTTATTTCTGAACAGTTCATTATAAGTAATATGCCATTTGACCAAATATTAAAAATATTTAAAGTTTATGGACCCACGGACCATCCCGCTCGAAAATCGTTGGCCCTGTATCTTATAATAAGACGAAGACTTTGACTTTTACTTTTCGTTTTGACATGGCCGATATACGAGGGATATCCGGTTGCTACGGCACATCTGTAAATTACTGGCAGACTACTATATTTGTAGAAATCAAGTATACAATAAATAAAAGCGCGAACTTTTAGCTACTTTTCAACGTAATCAGCGCCAATGTTAAGGCACTTATCGTAGCGAGGCACAAGCTTTTGTATACCCTCTTTGTAAAAGGTACAATCCAAATTTCTAAAAAACTGCCTTACTTCATATTGAAGTTCGTCGTCGTTTTCAGACCTTTTACCCGACAAATGAGTTTTTTACGTCCCAAACAAATGAAAATCAGGAGCCAAGTCTGGACTGAGGGGCGGGTGAACAATAACCTCTCAAGTGTGTTTCCGAAGTCAAGCGTTTGTCTGAGCTGATTCATTTTGCCAACCTTCCTCTTGGTTTCTGTCGAATGGCTTGGTGTAGTTTTCGATAGTTTGACAATGAATACCGACGTTGATTTTCGGTGGTAAAAAATTTGGAGTAAGTTTCAGTTGGAACTGACATTTTGCGACTCTCGTTGTATATAACCTAAAACAATGACAATATCCACCTACGTAGTACATAAGCACATATAAAATGCGTGCAAGTGTTAACCTGATCGGAGCAACGCAGGTGATGTGCCGCGCAAATATAACTTAATAATCGGACTTCCCTCGTACTAGTTACATAGACTTTTTAACGTGTACAAAGTGACGTCCTCTTAAAGGGTGCAACCACCATAAAACAAATGTAAATTCCTGTTAGCTCAGTTGACAATGTACAACGTGGGTACGCTGGAGAAGTAGCTAGAAGGTGGCCAACAAACTACTAAATATTTACTCCATGCAACTACAAAATTAAACAACACCGCACTAAAAGGAATGTACCCAAACACGCTTACATGATTTCACAAGAACGAATCATTTTAAATTTAAGTGGCCCATCAGTATTAAAAAAAAACAACTTAAATACAAACAGAAAAAGCATTCACATACCGAAAATAGTTATTTGTGTACGTAGTGCAAGAAATGTATATTTGTTGCACGATACATGAAATTTGGACCGTTTATGCTTTTTGAGCGCGACATTTCGGAAGCGGACTCTGCTTCCGTCATCAGACTTAGTCCTAAGGACTGTTTCGCACTTGAGTCGAATTCATATGTTGTATATAATTTTTTCCTAAGCACTTGACTACTCTCAGATTCGAACTTGGTACCTTTCACTTACTAGTCTGATACCTCTACCGCTGAGCCACTGAGTAATCCAATATATATACATATATATATATATATATATATATATATATATATAAAACTTTCTCGTGGTTGCGCAGGTGTATTGCGCTTAAGCTCTTCGCGCATTATTGAAATCCATGTGGATTTCATTTCTACACTAGCTTGGATTATTGGATTTTCTGCTATTGCGATGTATGTGGCTTCTTTGAGTTGAGAAAGTACCAGCTCGAACACCAATCCAACGAGATTAGTGAGATCACTCGAAATCGAGTAAACGAACAAGACTTTGATAGGATAAATACGGCTACCAGAAGTAAATATTCGAAGATCAAGGCAATGGAAGGAAATTCAGCAGAAGAAACTCAAAAATCTAATGAAGGAGAAGAAAAAACCAACCAACATCAATCGAAAAAACACCGTAGTTGAACAAACAGCTATGAAATCGCATCCTGAAGAAGACGATGAATACAGAAGTAGGGTTAGATGAGTCCTAGATTCATCTAGGCGAACTAAACCTAACCTCTCTAACCTAGAAAGGAGAGCAGTCGTTTCCCTTAAGAATGACCCAACGATCAAAATTCTCCCGGCAGACAAAGGAAACGCGACTGTGGTAATGGATATGGACACTTACAATAGTGACATCCAAGGACTACTAGCCGGGGTCGAGTACAAACAAATACCAAAAGATCAATCAATCAATCAATCGAAAGACACTGGCAAAGCATAAGGGGGAGTTCTCCGATTACCAAAGAACTAGCCTTACCCCACACAACAGCAAACCTCCGCATCTGTACGGTCTACCAAAGATTCATGAGCAAGGAATTCCTCTGAAACCAATTATGAGCTAGAGAAATTCACCTTTCACCCATTAGCACACTATCTGCTAGGTATCATCACACCTTTATAGGGAGAAAACCGAGTCTATGGTCAAGAATACGCAGCACTTCGTGGAAACCGTCAGAAACTTTCAACCAAATCACGAAGAAATACTGATAAGCTTCGACATTATGAGTCTATTTACAAATGTGCCTTGCGATAAGGCACTAACTATCATAAGGCACAAGCTGGAAAAGGATGAGACGTTAGACGAACGCACGCAACTCTGGGTAAACACAATAATTAAACTTCTGACAATATACATTAGAACTACATATTTCCAGGTAGAAGACCAATCCTACCAACAAGAGTTTGGGATGGCGATGGGTTCCCCACTATCACCCATTGTGAAAATATATATATATATATATATATATATATATATATATATATATATATATATATATATATATATATATATATATATACATATATGGAAGACTTTCAAGACCAAGCGATATCCGAGTTCACAGAGAAACCAAGGATGTGGCTTGGATATGTGGACGATAGTTTCGTAGTTTGGCAACACGGCAAGCATAAGCTAGATAAATTTCTAGATCATCTAAATAGCCGCGCACCCTCCACAAAATTCACAATGGAATTGAGTCGGGACACAAAATGCCATTCTTGGATGTACTTGTACACAGGAATGACAACACTTTCACGACAAGTGTATACAGGAAACCTACCCACACGTAGAGGTACCTACACTACAACTCCAATCACTACAAAAACGTGAAGTTGGGCGTGGCGAAATGCTTATACGATAGAGAAATAACATTTTGCTCAAAACAAGAGGACCTGAACACAGAAAAAGAAAATATGGCTAGAACACTCAAAGAAAATGGCTACCCCGATCTAAGACCTAACTTAAACAGGGAAAGAGTAACCGGAAACGAGGAACCTAAATATACAGCGATAATACCATATATACAAGGTACCTCAGACAAAATATGAAAGATAGACAGCAAATACAAGATACAATATACAGCGATAATACCATATATACAAGGTACCTCAGACAAAATATGAAAGATAGACAGCAAATACAAGATACGCACCGCCTTCAAATCGACCAGAACGCTCAGGGGAATACTAACCAAAACCAAACCATACAATGAAGATCAGAATTCCAAAAATTGTGTATACAACCGACCATGCGAATGTGGCAGAGCATACATAGGAGAGAGCAGTAGACCACTCAAGGTAGGAACGCAGGAACATAAGCACAACGTCCGCAAGGGCGAAACAGAAAGATCAAGAATCGACGAGCATGTCTGGAACGAAGACCACCTCGTCCAATGGAATAACATACAGATAGTGGCACAGGACGAGAATACAACTCGCCGGAAACTCAAAGAAGCCATATACATCGCACAAGCAGAAAATCCAATAATCCAAGCTAGTATAGAAATAAAACCCATATATATATATATATATATATATATATATATATATATATATATATATATATATATATATATATATATATATAGTTCTAAAAGTATATATTGGATTACTCAGTGGCTCAACGGTAAAGGTGTCGGACTAGTAAGTGAAAGGTACCAAGTTCGAATCTGAGGGTAGTCAAGTGCTTGGGAAAAAAATATGTAACATATGAATTCAACTCAAGTGCGAAAACAGTCCTTCTCGGGACTAATCCTGATGACGGGAGCAGATTCCGCTTCCAAAACGTCGAACTCAAAAAGCATAAACTGTGGAAATAGGCCGATCAACCCCACTAATAGGAAACCACAGTTACAATACTCTTATAATGCAGAATGGTAGTTTGCAGTTTAAGAAGAATTGACAGCTTTAAGCATGCTGAGTGCAACAAATATGCTTTTTGCACATGTTGCACCCAACATTTTTTCTACGATCAAATTAAATTTTATTTTTTATTGAAGTGTATACTACAGTACAAGAAATATTACTAATTCTTGGAATAGTTCTAACAATAACATGAACAGTTTAAACTAACTAGTTATTTAATTATTTGATTTAGTTGTAATTTTATTATCGCAGTTAGAACAATTTACTATGGTAATTGATGGACAAACTTCATTTTCAGTAATTTTTTGACTTTTCTTTTCTTTTTTGCATACAGGTTCTTCACTAAAACTCTTTTTCGGATTGTTGTGAAGTTTCTGGTACTGGGACTTGGTTCGCCTTCCATAATTTGAGCCGCTATTTCAGTGTTTTCAGAAAATGACTCTTCAATGTAGCCCTCAGCTACAGTTGAAGATTTCCATCCTCCATAAAGTTTTAATGTTAAAATGTCTGCCCCCAATTCCACAAGTAATGTTGCAGAAGATCTGCAAAAACAGTGTATTGCATTTGGTTCTCAAAATTAGGTATTTCGCAATATCACTTTATAATTTTACTGAAATTATTTACAACAAAGGTTGAACTGAACATTTTCCGTTATATCTAATAAAAACCTCGTGTGACTGGTAGACTGCGGAGGAAGGGATGCATATTTGCCATACATTTCAACAAAATTAAAACATTAATTTTACCGTTTATTACAAATGGACAAGTTCGGTTTGTTTTGCTATCGGGAATGTTCACAGTTATGATAGAATCCTTGTCATTAATATCATTTTTAATGTCCGTTTCTGAAACTTGTCCCTGCGGTATGCTCCTGCAATGCCAAATACTGCAACAAAACACAAGTAAGGTTAAAGTTAAAGATTAAGATCATTTGCATGTGCTACCTTCATTATTAGGTATGTATCATCTGGAGCTTTAATTAAAAACTTGTCAAATTCTCGTCGGGTAAAAATTTTTGATTTATTGGGACTATATCCTACCGAATTTGGTAAAATGTCGAATTTCCACATTTTTACTGATTAAAAGTGTAGTCATCAACTTTGAATACTCTGACCATAAGGTCGATGGTTTTAGTATCTCTGATTCTATAAACTGTACAGTTTTTTAGATTTATCAGGTAATAAATCTGCTGTAGCTTCATTTTCTGTTTCTAACTCACTATCAGAACTCGATATTTTGAACAGCTTTCCATCAAGATATCGAAATTTTACACTGACTTGAAACTTGAAACTAATTACAGAAATTGTCACTGTCAGACGATATCCATAGGTAACTATGAATATGCTTTCCTTAGTAACAAGAATTGAATTAACCATATTTAGAGTCATAAATCTTTATTTTAAATATCATAGTTACCATGTTCATACGTACACCATACTCTCAAATTACAAGAAAAAATGTTATCTTTAACTCAAACTCGAGTATCAAGGTTTTTTTTCCACTAGTGCAAAAAGTAAATAACCGTTACCCTAGTGAATCATAGTGTGAGGCGTGTGTGTGAGACTCGTTTGCATGGTTGTGTATTCTGTCTAATGTTTTTTCTACGTCAGATAGCCAGATTAGAGTTTTAGTGTAAAATTTTTCCAGATGTATCACCTTTTATTATAGTATCAGTTGCTCATCGCTGAGGGTAGTGGCAACATTTCGTTAGGACAGTGTAGGAATTCGTTTGTTTCAAAAGTTTTTTTTAACATTTGTATTCCTGAACAGGTCAAGTTTAGCTTAAGGTGCTAAAGCACTCAGGATCATGGTATATTAAATTGCCAAAGGATTACTATGAATGGCAACCTTAAGTTAACTTATATCATAAGTGAGATGAACAAAGGAACCAGGAAGATCATTACACCAGTATTCCTAGCAAATATGCCCAAAATGGTATCAAATAATGTAGTTCAAAAGCACAATAGCCATTGTAACACTGATAGTACTAAGAAAGAATTGAAGCGATTCTGCTATGCTCAAGGGACTGTTTGTTTAAGAACAGACCATATATAAGCCTAATCAGTCTTCTCTAAATACATAAACTTATACAATACCGACAGGGCATTGAACGGCACCAATCCACATATGAGGATTATATTCTAGGTGAGATCGAATTTGGCCATTATTATAGCTACAAGACTTGTCGAGAGGTAAAGTACTGCTTAGATTTATACAAAAACTCATATTTTACAAGCAGCTTCTTCAGTAGCTAACAGAACATTGTCAACCCATGACATATTCGATGATACAGTCATACACAACATATTAATATTGCAGTAGCACTTAAGGTCTGCGCCATTTATACTTACTACAGGAAATGTCCAATATTTTCTGGCGAACGCAAGGCAACAATGAGTGTTTTTACGATTAAATTTAACTAGATGGTTTCAAGATACGTTGAATGTCTGGTTATTACAGCTTAAATGTCTTGATTTGAGCGTAGATTACTATTATGAACAGATTAAGATGAACTATAGATCCGTCAAAGATTGTCAAGGGAAAAAGATTTACCAAAGTTTGTACTGATGGCTTTAGCTAAAGACCAAAACTTACGGCTACCCACAGGAGATGTAGCTAGTTTAATATTTTAGCTTTAGTAATACGCTTTTGCAGTTATTTCTAGCGCCATACTAATCTGCATTTTATTAGATTTCGATCTGGTAAAAGATTTATTTTTCAAAGATACTATCAGCGCAAGCCCTATTGGACCAGAATTGTGGACGAGAATGACGCATACGATTTTGTTATCCTCATACCCATGCGGATGACTTTAGAGATTGGAAAAGCAATGTCCGAAGATGAGGACGACTTAAACACTATTGACGTCATGGAAGGGTTTCAAACAAATCCTGTAGATCACGCTATCTATCTGACTTAAAATACTACGAGTTTCTACCAGTGTTGTAAGCAACAGAGGAAATTGGGACCGTAGATGCTATTTCTATTAGACAATAGTCAGATGGACCTAGAGGGCAGAGAACTCAACCTTTATAAACAAGCAGATCTGATATAAGAAAGAGGTCTAGAAGATATGGAGTGTGGCTTATCAGGGATTCTTGTGGGCTCATAATCACTTGTGTGAGTTCGTATGAAATATCAAATGTTTCTGGAGTATAACCATTAGGATTACTAGTAAAGAAAATTGAAGCCAATTAGAGTTGTGAACATTACAAACTCCCAGAATTGAGATATCGAAAAACGCAAGCAAAGAGCTGATAGTAAACTTTAAAACTAATGTAATCGAAGAAGTCTTGAAAGTTACGATCATTGACAGACGAATAAATGCAATAGTAGAATTTAACAAAAATTTAGAACCAGAATGTATAAACCAAATCACGTCGAATTTTTTATTATCCAAAGAAGAAATGCTCTTGCATGCGATGTTATTCTTGAGGTTTGCATACACTCCTCCTGCGTATCGAAAGTTAGACTGAGGGTCGTATTAGGTCGGGTGAATCGGAGTTTTCAGAGGAGGTTTGTGTTTCAGATAGAAAGAAAATGTCAGATTGTAATTCTTCAATACGTCGGTGAACAGCATCATGGTTAGACCTGATAACGGAGATGTTGCACTAGTGGATAAAAAAGTGGGTACTTTCAATGGCCGAGTTCGCTTGGGCCCTGCCATCCTGAACATTCAAACGGGGCACGATTTTACATACGGCGTTTTTTGCCCTAGAAACAAGAGCCATGTATTTGTTTAATTTTGGACATAATCCGATAGGAAAACTGTGAGGGCGAGAGAAAGAATAGGATGAGAATAAATTCTAGGCACCGAAAATGTGACCGGTAGCCCTTACCGAGATCAAAAAAATCAGAGAACCCATGCCAGCTGGCGTGGAGTCCACATGCCTTCCACCTGTAATAAAGTTTGGATGTCGGAAGGGGATAGCTTAAGTTTTGGTATAGCTAACGGAAACTCTCCACCCGTAATCCCGGTAGGAGGAATTTTTTATGGTTTTGAAAGGAGTGTCATCAACAAACTGTACCATGGATACTAGAGACTGTGAAACAACAGGAATTTCAGAAGCATAAATGGCGTGTAGAATAGGGGACAAAGAACCCTGAGGTACGTCTGATGTAAGTTAAAAAGGCTCGTAAAAGGTGTTTTCCACTGTAACCCGTAGTGAACGGTTAATGAGACAGGTGAAAGGAGTGTATAAAGCTGGGGTAGGATACCTAAGGTGCGGATTTTGTTTATAGTTCTGCGTACCAACCCATACCAAACGGTTGCCTAATGTCCAGAACAACTTTCACAATATTACACTGATACTGTGTGTGATTATAGAAAAAAAATTACATGATGCTGCAACGGCAAAATCAGCTTCCTGCAACCGACACAAAATGATATGGCTAAATTTTTTTCTTTAGTACTTATTGCAGCTCAAATAAATTCCACCCAATGACAAAACTTAGCAAAAGTAATATATGATATACTACATTCAGAAGTATATATGGCACCATATACCCACGCCATTACACGTGGACGTTATCCGAAACAAAATACTTTTTAATTTCAAACCTTGGAAAATTTGTACGATTACAATTTCAACTAACTGGAATTTTATCGAAGAAATCTACCTTAAATACAATGCGTCAATTTCTTAGTTCTTAAAAAAAAAGTAATTTCTCTCTTTCAACTAACTACATTCCGAAAGTTCAATATAAACAAGAGTACCTGTCTACACAAAACTCTTCTAACACTAATTTAATTGTAACTCAAGTATCACCTGTGAGTGAAACCTAACTTTACAAATCAAAATTCCATTTATAAATGTCTTCAAACCCAAAAAAAGGTGATCAAATAAAAGCTCGCAAAAATTTAAACTCTTTTAAATTCGAAATTAAAAAAAAAATAGAACAAAACAAACTATCTACCGTATGATCCTTAAAATTTACCCACAGGGTAAATCTGTGTTGGAGGCGACCTTTTTTAATTTTAACACTACTACCGTGGCTTCTGTTCTTTTCAGTCACACTCTATCCAGCCCTGCCCGCCGATAAAACCCGGCGGAGAAGAGCAAGTCATTTGAAAATGCCAATGCGATCGTTCGCTCGTTCGTACAAAGAGTTCCTCGGTTATGGAACTTCACAATATTACACTGATACTGTATATGATTACCTCTCGGAAAATTTGTGTATCTGTCCATTTTGCATACGTCAACAAGTACACTATATCTTTCCCAGAAATAATAAATATTTTGAGCTACAAGCCCGCGCTTTTAGGATTTACCAACGCTTTCTTCGGTTTCCGTTTGTCTTTATGCTGCAAATCTGTATTTCCATCCCTCATTGCCTTACTTTCCAACATGACGGACGCTGCATCCATTATTCATAATTTTAAATGTGTTGAATGTATTTTTAAGATACAATTATGGTTTATGAGATATTTATTTTCTACGTTTTGTTGCGTTATATGAATCCACCTTTCAAATTAAAATATAATATAAAAAGCTTACATACGAATGTAATAATCTACTATATATGCATCAAGACCTGTTTGTTATATACAATTTACAATTTCCGTGAAAATTACATTAACACTTTTAGACTCCTTTTCAATTTATAAATTTTAACCTCATAATAATTATTACCAAAGGTAAATTAGAAGTAAATTAAGTGATATGTAAATTAGAAGTGAGTAAGGTACTTGATTTACATACATTTAATTGGGGTTGTACTTTTCCTTCGAATGGGCTCTACCTTCGGGATCGTTAGGGACACCGGCAGTTCGTGCAACTTATACAGATGGTACAAGTTAATTACATGCTCATCACATCCCTTAATATGGAAAATCTACACTTTGTTTTTTTATAAAAACTAATCAAATTTTTTATCTTTATCTTTTACATTCACCGTTGATTTTCATTTTGCTCATTTATTCTTATATTCAAATCAGTAACATTGATTAATAGGAGAAACTACTGTTATGCATTTGTTTCCAACTTATTGATTAATTTCTATGCTCATTATGTACACATTATCATTTTTATTACTTACTTATCTCTTTCTTTCGAGCAGGTCTAATAGTTATTTATGGATTAAGGGCTTAATGAGGTCTTTATGGCACGAGGCGCTATTTCGAGCCCAAACGCGCTATCGCCAGGACTAGGAAAGCGCCGTAGGACTATAACAACCAGTTATGTCCGCAATGCATACAAAATTTTATGCACGATTAACATATTGAATATTTAAAATGAATTATAACGTTAATTGTTTTCAAAAGAAATACATTTCATTAACATGAAAACGAGTACAAAAGCAGACAAGAAATTGATAATTCATTTGACGTGTTGACTGGCAATAGAACGGGGTTTTTCCCGACTGATCAGTGGTTGGGGTGGGTACAATGTTACTTGATTTTACGCACAGTAAGATAGCTTGCCAAACATAAGTCCTGATAGGAGTTAGGGATGATAACAAGCCGATAAGGGCGCCAGAAATTACACAGTCGGGGTTGAAATCCCTAATTACGAAGGTCTAAATACTCAAATAACTCGCTGACCTTGAACGTATTTACAGGACGATGTAGAGGATCAGCAGGTGTTACGATAAACCTGTAAGGCTACAAATAAAATCGCACGCTTACTCTAATTATATACGTGCCGCAAAATCTGACCTGGTAAAAAAATCCAATAATTCTGTCGTTACGTTACTTAAAATTAAATTATAATTCCAGCAAAGAAAAAACTTTAATCTAAATAATAACCAACTAAAATTATATCAATCAATTCGCCGCAATTTTACCCAAATCAATGAAAATTATGCATTAGGCATCTTTCTTTAAATGTTACGTTACAGTTAAAATAAATAATAGCTAATCTTCCGAACATATAATTACTTTACTCAAAACCAAACAAAAAATATTGCCGTTAAATGAATTATCTTGTCTTAAAGAAAAAACAAACCACTAAAAATGTAAGTAATTAATACACCGTATTAAGAACTGGGGTCCACATCGGTCTGCACATTTCAAAGAAAATACAACAAGGTCATTAACCTTAATATGTAGATTATAAATAAACCAACACATATATCAAAACACTTGGTGAGGTTACATACATTTCCAACATAAAATTAGCTTGTTTATTTGAATAGCAGTGATAATAGCGTTTCAATCGTCTGAAATTCCTAAATTACGATAGATTTTACTCTTATGCCAAGATAGAATGGTTATAGCAAATAATCTACATTTCAGTTCTCCACGCAACCGTAATATAAAATTTCGATATAAACTAGTTATCACCTTAAAACAAAACTCCTATAAAAATTGAATAATACACGGATGAATACGCTTGAACTAAATTTACCCAGAAAATTAGTAGAAAAAATCGATACTCTATGAAAGCGTATTCAAGAGCTAAAACGTAAAAATAACACACACACAGCTCTTTGTGATAAATTGTCACCAACTCCGCCAAAATACGTATGCGGATATTATTACCTTAACTTTTATTCCAGCCTTTCCAACAGTAGGTCTCTCGAAAGTACCCCTTTTCTCTATACAGCGGCTGGTGTGGACTTGGGAGCGAACCCCTGCAGCGGCTTCCACAACTTGATCGAAGTTGTAACTACGCTCGAAGCTTCACTTCCCAACCTGCGTTACATTGGTATCTTAACTGGTTGTACTACACACTAATGTCTAAGTCTACACTATGATTATGGACTTTATTCTAATTACGTACAAATTGGGAACTTCAATTATTACTTTAAAAAACTTAATTATTTACAGGGAGTCTTTTAGTTACCAAAGAGTCGTGAAGGGAGTGTCTGAATTTTAGGAACGGACGTTGTTTCTTCGCCACTACGGCGATTTTAATCAACAACACGGGGAAGCACTAGGTTTTAACACTACCCCATGTTTCTAGCATTCTGAACGATGCACACCTGCACAAACTGCACTTAACGAAAAATTAATCGCGCGTTGGTTGAAACTTCACCAAATGGTTGATTGTGGAAACTGCCCCGTTAACGGAAGTTCTATAAACACGGATCTGAGATCGCGTCGTTCCATGATAATTTCTGGCTGGGGTAACATAAGCGTGTTAATTCCTTTGCATCTGCACTAAGATAGACTCTCGTTAATAATTTTCTTTCCGCCATATAGAATGCTATCTCCAAATAACCACATCCCAACAAGCGGGTTGTTTGGAATGTAAATGATATCCTGTAAGTTGATGATTCCATTACAACGCTAGCCCTTAACGTCTCGTATCTAAAATCGAAACTCATTGTTTAATATCAAAATTTTTATCGAGAAACTTCCGCCAGTCCGTGGCATAAACGTTTTAAAAATTGCGAAATATGCTTTTCAACACTATATTTGAGCACAAAATAACAACTTTAGATACGACCCGTAATTTTCCACTGACGTAATTAACGAGATTTAGGAAAATACAAACAGCTACTATTTACAAAACTAATTACTTCTCATCAAAACTAGGAAAAGAGTTTCCAAGGCCTACCGCTGTTGCTATGTAAAGCAGGTTTTGCTTTAAAACTCCAATCTATTTCTAAGTACACAAACCAGAGATCGTCTTTCATTAAATGCGATTACCATTTGTCAAGATTTCGAATTACTTCCAAATACGTGAAGAAACGTTACAAAGCTTCCAAAAATTTGTGCGTTCAGCAATCCTGAACTATACTACATTTCAAATGTCCGGTAATAATGAATAACTATAGTTTCGAAACTAATGACGAATACTCGCTAAAATCACGACCACGTGACATAGTTTAGTTTGTTTTAAAAGCACTAACTGAGATATTTCCAGGAACAAGATTGAGGAATTGTACCACCTAGTGTTATTATAGCCCACTGGGTCATAATGACGGCTGAGAGCTGTGACAAGACGATTACATCAAAGAAATTTGGTTATAATTATCATATTATAACGTAGCCGTACATAAATTAGATTATTCATGTGTTTGATTACGCTCATAAAGCATTCTTGGATACAAAGATATACTTGACACATTTGCAAATTAAACATATAAAAAGTGCATTAAACGTATGAAAAGGTCTAAACCCCCGTATTAACAATAATAAAGATCTAGTGTAATATTTAGTACATTTATAATTGCAAGGTCCGGCAACGGGATTATCGATATCAAAATACTACTGTACTTAAACGAATGATCAGTTTGAAAAGTCAATTAATAGAAGTAAAAACAATTTACTAATGTGTAAATATAATGTATAATATACTACCCATTTACACTGTTAGAACTTGCACACGTAATCCGCTAGGCTTGTAGCAAATCTTTCTCTACTAGACGGGACGTTGTCACTAAACCGATAAGTGAGGTGAGCATCAATACGTATATACAACATTAACTTGTTACTCAGTCACTTTCTTAGGAGAAATATTGTCTAAATATGCTAAAACCGATATTATATGCAGTACTATTCCCTGCAGTGAAAATGTGTTGCACAAACAATCCAAACAAGACGTCGCGTAGTCCTGATAGATACTCGAGTTTCTAACTAACTTTGCCCAAGAAGGATAGGGGTTATAGTAAGATGTTACATATTGCTTCAAAATTCACTCTTGTTTAAAACAAAATTCAAAATCCGTAATATAGGTCGTAAGCAACTACTACGATCCGAAATTTCTGAATGATTGTAGAAAACAACATAATTCCCCACTACATAAATTACTCACTCAATTTTAAACACAAAATGTCTAATATTCGCTTCAAATTTCAAAAAGTACATCAAGATTAGTTTACACAAGATCATTAATTTAATATAAAAAATTAATTAACACTCGTTCTATAAATTTTGAATACATAAAAGTTTCAAAATATTAACAACGTTGCTTAATGTTTGCATCAATAAATGGTTTTGGAAACCCGATCACTGACTTTCACTTTTGCCCTCGCATATCCTACATAAACGCTTACTCTTACCAAAAAGGGCATAAAAAATAATAACTATATTCTCAGTAACATTCATAGATGTTTATATATGTGACGTCAAATTTAATCTTTTATATGAAGTAAGTTTTGATTGTATTTGTTCAGCATAACTCTTATCGTATCTAGGACCAATGTCATGTTTTGTATTTGTCCGAAAAGCACACATTAATTTATTAAATTTTTATATTTTCCCACAAAAATTGAATTAACCTAACAACACTAAATGCAACAACATTCCCATTACGTGCACTATTTAACTTTACTTGAAAATTTTGCCCCCCATCTTCGTCAATAAAATACAAATTGCTTTAAAACTATATTGCCGATTGCATTTAATCTATTTTTTACTAGGGCTATACAATTTAGTAGATAGATTGTCTTAATCTATACTTCTCGAACTATTCCCGGATCAAGCACGTAGAAAAACTAATTTAAACTGTACTCCCTTATTACTGAGCACTTTTATAATACTAAAGAAACAAATATAAATAGGAACTATAAATATTGAAGTATAATATTTAGAATGAGTCCTCTGAAAAGAAGTTGCTTTGCTGTACGTAGGAACTTCGACAAAGAAAATAATTGTAGGAAAATTTAATTAGTTGAGTTGATCCGTCTATTTCCACAGTTTATGCCTTTATGGCGCGACGCTTCGGAAGCGGACTCTGCTTCCGTCATCAGGCTTAGTTCTAAAAAGTACTGTTTTCACACTTGAGTCGAATTCATTAATTACCTTATTAACTAAAGGGCTTAAACAGATTTGTAATAGGCAGCATTCGTTGTATAAACAGAAGTACTTTGTATAAAACACGCGCGATAGAAAATAAACTTTTAAAGTGATCCTTTGTACCACTAAATCAAGGTGTTATGCGTTGTAAGCTGAAATTGATGGTATTGAACATTAATAATACTGATGTAAATGTACTTACATTTATTAACGGACAATTAAAGATTTAAATACTAAGTGAATTAAAATCTTTGGTGACAAACGTTTAATAGGACATATTGAAATCTGCTTCCCATTTGTTTGAACAGTTAAGGACAAACCAAACGTTGTCCTCGTTGGCTCAGTGTTAACCACGTGAAACCCTGTTAATAGTGGCCAGTGTCCGTACATACTTAGGATTATTTAGAAGTTCAACCCCGTTCAATAGGATTTTACACCTTGTAAGGGACTTACATGTAAGGGTAATTTTAGATATTTGTTGAGTAGTGGACGATATGACCTATAAACACGTCAGTGTTAAAAATTTTACTTAGGCCGTACGGGCGATCAGTTGCCACCGCGATTATTATTTTCTTTTTGTATATAATAGGATAGTGGGAACGTTATTTTTAAGCTACTTGAACTGTTTTGTGTGTTCCTTCACGGAAGCAGTCAATGAATTATTATAGACCTCCCCTAACAATATTAATGCAAGATTTTAGTGCTGGTTCGATATAAAGTGTTAATATTTTATCATTAGATTTAATTGTTTTCTTTTTATGTGTAAAGTCTAAAAATAATAAAGCTTTTGAGTTTTGACTGTATGGTCGATCTGAGAATTATACATTAGGGGACAGACCAGTTACAAAATTTATTTGCTTTTAATCCTTTAACCCTGGCAGGACAAAGCTATTTTCGGTGTCAGGTTGGACCAAGGTGGGTAAAAAATGTCTACATATGTTTGAAGGGTACAAACATTTTTTATTCAAAAGATAATGATTTGGAAATACAAAAATAACATAAAAACATTCTAAATCTGTAAAAAATGAATATTAATACTTATTACATCGACTAGTTTCACTCACTGTCAGCATTAGAATCTACATCACACTATAGACAGGTGTTGGACTTTTGGCTGTGCTTTCCACATACATATTTCTGACATTTACAGCAAGTAATTGTTGTTTTTGATAACTGACCTATCTGTTGATTTTTAGATGATATCACTTTGCAAAAAAAATGGCATCTACCCTTCATAACGTGAGATGACGTTTCAGTTACTTTTTTAGGTTCTAACTTTCTCTCCAGTAGGTTTTCCATGGCCAGTACGATGTCTGAGTGTAAACCATTGACGTTTTTTGATCTTCTTTCTACGTTTGGTAGCAGCAAAGCAAGCCCAAGTTCTTGAAGGGATAAGCGACGACGATTGGTCTTTTGCTCACTCCAGTTTGAAAAATTTAGTATAAACAAAGAATACGCATTGACTGCTGCAATGTCTATCAATGTATAAAAAACTGATAGTTGCCATCGTCTTGTGAATCGCTTTGTTGTGTATTTTCTGGCCATCTGATTGATGACGTCCACTCCTCCTTTGGTCTCATTATAGAAGAGATTTATATCAGATTTGTTCTTTTTGTCCGTACGAACAATATCATCTGTATGTTGCGTTCAAATAAGAATCAATATTTTTGTGAGCTTTTCACGTGTAACATATGAAACCAAAGTAACAGGAGGTTGTCCAGTACAGGAAAATATACTGGAATAGAGTAGTATTCCTTCAGTTTTTTTCAGCACCTCAGGTATGTGTTTACGGTTAAGTTGCATGGTCCCAACTAGTGTAAGTTTAAAATCTGTGTACAATTCTTCTGCTAGCTCTACAGATCTGTAGTATCTATCAGTTGTAACGTTACGACCGGAGTTACGGACTGGAGATAAAAGTCGTTTTACAATTCCTTTTAGACCTCTAGATTCTGAGGTACTATCTTCTGTTTTACCTACGTAAACTTCCATGCGTAGAACGTAACGTGTATCACAGTCTGCTAGCATCCTTATCAAAACGCCGTATTTTCCAGGTTTATCTTTCATGAATACTTTGAACGGGCACCTCCCTCTAAATAAGGACAACATCTCATCAATTACGAAATTCATACCCGGTGTAAAATATTTCAAGGATGATTCATTTATCTCTTCAAAAATTTCACGAAACGGAGCATATCTGTCTTCAGCTCGGCTTTCCTGGCGAGTAGTTTTGCTACCATATCTTAAAATCCCCAACAATTCTCTGAATCTGTTGAGGCACATCGCATATAAACTACTCGTCCAAATTTCTTAGGAAATAAATCATGATAGTTTAAACTATTGTCATCATTAGCACCCATCAAAATCAGAACACCCAATAGTGCCATAATTTCTGTTGTATCAGTCTTTCCTACATTTTTAATTTCTGCTTCCTCATTTGTATATGTTACAACTTTTTGGAGGATTTCTGTTGTAATGAATTTTGAGAAAGATTCCTGAATCGATTGAACCTCTCCGTCAGTACATAAACCTAGTCGCCGCGAAAAATGTTTGGGACTGCTTTCCGACCGTACCGTGGAGGATGTGCTAAATAAATTCTACCTGATTTACTTTTATACTCTTGGGCAGCATTATCGCCATTTAGAGAAATATCAGAACTGCTCCCATCTAACTCATCACTGGCTTCTTCTTGATAAACAACTGTACAGTCCTCTGGTTCACTTACATCCGAGTCACTATTTTCGGCATCACCCACTGACATAACCTCAAAATCTGACACATTTTCTGCCTCAAACTCTAATTCCTTTTGAGTTAAATATTTACTCATTTTTACTAACAACAGCACTAACAAAAGTCTAGGAAATGTTTAACACCGCACTCACTAATTTTTTGTAATTTTAAATCAACTTACAAAACAACACAAACGCAACAAATAACCCGTAATTACAACGCTACCGCTACACAGAACGCCAGACTGCGTATAACCATATTAGTCGCAGGTTGGACCAAGGCTTTTTTCAATATAAACTATATTTAAATATGCATAACGCTATCACAATATAAGGCGCACTACATGTATAGGAACAATGTCTAATTTTTTCAGAATCTTAAAGGAATAATTAAAAAATATATGGCCAAAAATCGAAATCCTGGGTACTTTTTGTCCACCCTTAGTCCATCCAGGGTTAATGATTGAATATACAGCATTAGTCTTGATTTTCAACGACTGTTTATTACAATATTGGAAGTAATTGATAAAAGTAAAAGATTTAGATTAGAATCAAAGCGATTCATACTTGCAAACGTTCAACTGTTTTCCTTAATGATAAAACTTACAAGCAGTATTTGAGAGAATATATAATTCATGAAGAACGCACCGATCGTTACGTTGGTTTCAATTTTAAGATGAGAGTAATGACTTTATGGTTAAATTATTAATATTATTGGGACGATACTTAACGTACTCTTTTAAAGTCGAGGGGTGTTGTACGTGTAGAATGTTTCAACTTTAGTTGTGTATATTATACAGTAAGCTACAATTTTATCTTGCACGGGCAGGTAGAATTAACATGAGAACTCGCTTAGGACCTCGGTTAACGTCATGTGCTGAAATTGAAGTTCTTGTACTAAAATTTTTCTAAAACTACAATACTTACGAAAGCTACTCATTTAATAACAGTATGTTTTCATGTTTTTACTCCCATTTGCTTTTTCATATATCTTATTCTGACATCTAGTTATAGGTTTTGTTACGTTTTTTTAATCCGTGTAGATGTTACGGGCGAAAATAGTAGTGGAAGAGATAAGGAAGGGGGAGGGAGTGTTGCTAATTCTGCAGTTAAGACAGCTCGTAATACGTAAGACACAAGAAGGGTAAATCATTAGTCATATGGCGCCAGAATGTTTACAAACGTCAATATATGGGTTGTAATACCGAAATACGATAAATTCAGAGCTAAGTTCCAAACAAGCAAAAAAACTTCCTTACTTTTTCCCGAAAACCAGGTGAATTAGTGAATTAACAGCCTCGGTCCCATTTTTCCTACAAAACTTCTAAATATCTGCACGCAATAGCAATACAATGACGTGCTCATAGACCAGCTGATCGGTCTTAAATCTTATGTACGTCAAAACTTATGAAACTTAATCTCTTAAAATAAAATTATAAAATAAAAATGCAAATGACCTAATATAGAAAACACTCCCAAACTGTTACGTTAACGCTTACATAAAAATATAAAAGTAAGTAATTGCACGTTGCCGCTGCAAGGTTGCATATTTCAACAATTTCCATAAAACAAACTAATCACTTGGTAACTTGAACGTAATCAAATTATCATATCCTTACATTTGGTACTACGTAAATAATAATACGCGATGATAAAGGAATGAGGTCAGATATACTATTACCCTCAGTACGAAATAATGCCCTCAATTCACTAACGCTATTCGTATATTATGACAATGAAAAAAATAAATTAAACAATCAGAGTATTGATACAGACGTTAAAACACATTCAATTTTGTAAAATCTACTAGTTAAATCGGGTTGACTCTTGCAAGGTTCAAATGTCCAAAATCATATAAGTACCTTAATTCCAATAAACACCTTAACGGAATAATAATAACGCCGAAAATATAAATTCTACAAATTTTCGTAGTATGAATTTTATTATACAGTATTCAGAACATAACAAAAGTAGCGCACATAATGTAATGATACGATTCACGGGTGAATACATTTTAATCTCAATCGCCTAAAGAGCTTTTGTGCAAAGCTATACACAAAGAAAGCGTATTAATCCGCCTGGCATATAATAAAACACTTTATTAAAATCACCAACAAAGAAATAAATGTATGAAGGTAATTACCTTAAGTTTACTCTGAGTTCTCCCCTTTCCTTTGCACAGCGATATAGGTAATTGATCCAATCGGTAGTAGATCGGTGAACCAATATTTCTAGATCTCCTGACGTTGCTCCCAATACAACTTCACAGTCGTCAAATATCAACTTGCAGGCACATGAATTCGGTAGTAAGAATTATTTAAGTCAAAACCAGGTGATTAATAACTTTAACATCTGGTTTGATATATCTACACAATAATTTTATTTACAAAACGTTTTGCTCTTTATATACACAAAGCTTATTAAATTATATTATAGTTACTGCAATTTCTTTTATTCGTTGGAGCAGCTGTGAATGCGAATTTATGTTTATAGTACTACAATCAACACTCTTATACTTCAATGGTAACGGAATTGTCATTTCCTACTCACGACATACAACACAAAAGGTCCCCTGGGATTACCGTATTCTCTTAAAAATCCACAGAAAGTGAACGAGAAAGCTCCCAAACCATAGCATCAAGTATCCCGATAGTGTGTAAGTAAATTTAATGAGGCCCCAGTCCGCATTACGCGACCGACAACTTCTTCTATAGCTCCACGTCGACCACCACTCTTGCGAATTTGAACACGTTTCGCCTCGTACATTTACCGTCAAATCGCCAATCAAAAAAAACGATTCCTTCAAATTACGTCACTAGCAATAACTAGCACCGTTAAGGCACTTCGAAAAAATAATGTAACATGATCTGTTTTCGTCGCCTCTAAACTTCGAAAAATAAACTATAAACCAACGTATTATAAAACTACGAGCTTTGTCTGTTGAACTAATTTATCAGAAATGACCTCCCGTCATGCAGTCGCCAAGTTTCAAATCTGCAAAGCTATGCTTTTCTGAATCAATTTTAGCTACAAAGAAGCAATTTCCAATTACTTAATTTCAACTCAAACTAAACTGAAAATTAACGATTACTTAAAAATAAGATCGTCCACTATCTACTAAAAGTATAAAATTCCTATACAAAATTCGTTTTACTATTTTACTCTCATCAACCCGTGGAATCTAATCGTAACTTATAGAATTCAATCTACAAACCGAAAAATCTATATGCCATTCCCACAAAACTGGGCAGTACGTCTCACTCCAATTTGTAATAAATCCCCGACATCGCCAAATAAGGTAATAATTTGTATCTAAATTAGCACTTCCGAACTTTATACTCGAATATACCTTAATCGTCGGTAAACTGATATGCCAAAGCAAAGAATTCTCTCCCGCAATTTCTACATATAACATTTTAAATATCCTAATATTCGAAAAAAAAGGAAGCGGTGGCAGATCTCAACTATACGTGACGAATTGACCTTATTGTTACAGTTTGTTACTTAAAATGTGTACTTGTATCAATTCGGCACAAAGATAGTTAGTTTATTGATTAAATTATGCAGTAAGCTGTCTGTGTGTTTCTAATGTTCAATAAATTCTACACTAGTTTATAATGTTACAATGTATTTATACACCATATTTTATAGCATATCTGTCAATAAGTCAATTAAACGATATAAAATACGTGCTACTAGAATTTATTCAGAAATAATTCGAAAGAAACTTTAGCAAGCTTTGGATATAAAGGAATACTACCTACTTTAAAGGGAGTGTGTGGAGAGGATGTTTTAATTACGTCGTTAAAAGTACTACAAGCAGCGGAAACTAAAGCAGTCACGTTTTTTCAATATACATTAAGATTAAGAAATAACAACCCATTTCCTTCTTTTACTAAAGCATTTGCATTATCTCCTAATTAAAACAAGCTTTCTTGGCGAGAAAATATAAATCACTCTAGTACGTCATAAATACTTGAATACATATTGCAATATCTACACTCTCTTTATAATTCGAGTACTTGTCTGAAATGTCTATGAGTAGTACTGCAAGTGGATGTATTAAAAATCTCATAAAAGCTTGCAAGGCTTGTCTGAAAATTAATTAATTTATTGTGTACCAAGATTAAAACGAAATCTGTAGTAAAAGTGAGGTCTTATACTAAAAATGAGAGAATCTAAAAATTATGCTGTATTTCAAAATTTTATAATTAAGAAAATTGGTGAATCAACATTTAGTTAAAAAAAAGCGACTTTTCTTACAAGAACGAGGAATACGTACATTTGGGTCGAATTAGTGATAATTTAATTTCCTCTCATAGTGTTTACAGCTTCGGCTTACGAATTATTGGCATTTCCCACAGGCTAATATATTAAGACCGAATAAGCTAATAACAATAATTGTTTATAAAATTTCGTACAGTAACTATTCACAATATAAATATATGTCTTTTTGAAATTGAACTTGAAACTTAATAGACGAACATACGGAATGAATTATGAATGGGAATTCTGAAACTGTTCCTATAGGTGTGACTGTAGTTATTTATAAAGCCAACGATAACAAAACTAAATACTAAACAATTATTTTGAATGAAAGATAAAGTGTACAACCCTCTTCAAAGTTACTTCCTCATACCTGTGTAATGTGCTTAACGAAAGAACGTAAAAGGTAAAGAGAGGATGTTTTTTATACATTATAGTGCCAGCGTGATACCGTTCACATTCGGTACCTTTGCTTTACCAACCATACCGGGCATCGCACTCACGAAACTGACACGGTCCGGGTTGAGCTTGGTACCGATTGTGGCAGCGCTCTCTTCTGTGGCTGTGACTTAACGTTCTTTTTCTTGGGAGGCAGCCGCTGAAAGTTATCATCACTGCAGTTAACGTAGTTAGATTTGCTCAGAGTGAGGTTTTACGCAGTGGCTCCCACACATTTTACACAATGTGATATGGCTCCGAACGTACTGTGCTTATCGGAATCCCTGGCAAGGCTAACATTCACGATGCTAAATGATCGCCTTAAGTCGGGAATGTTTACCCGAAGGCGTGCAACGCACTGCACCTAGATCTTTTTTCCCTGGTGGTGTATCAATACGGGGGAAATCGGGCGACCTTGCTTCTTCATTATGAAACAAGATAAAGTATTGACACATTGGTGTAGTTGCTCGATGAGGAAGTCATTCATGGCAAATTCCTTGGAGGGTCTAAGCACTGATTTCAATACAAGTTCGCCTGATGTCTGTAATGCTAGACCCTTGGAGTGTAGGTAGGACCCAATTGGAGATATTAAATTATCATGGAAACCAAATGGATGCAATTGTACCAAAATGCTGGAACTAATACGATTAAATGCTTTGGAGATACTTGACCTTGGGTATCCACAGACTTTGAAATAAATTGAGTAAAAAGAACAGGCTAGATTCGAAATTGTTGAAAGTTTGAAGACATTTACAAAATTATTAAGCACAAAAATAGGTATATAGTTTGTTATGACACTTGCATCATCGGTTTCTAGGATAGGACTAATGCGAGCATTCTTCCAAACATACGGGAATGTTGGTTGACAGCGCCAAGTTTATTATTATAGTAATAGGTCTAACAAATACGCTGCCACAGTCTTTAGCCAAAAAGGAAGGGATCTAGTACGACCCGGCAGATTTTTTGCAAAGACTTTATTTTATACAGCTTTACATACAGAGAGAACTTACGTATTTATATTGGTAGAAGGGTAAAAAGGAAACTTCTGATAAGGTGAATACACACTACTAAAAAAAGATTTGAAGGAGTCCATAACAGCCTGGGGTGTTGTAAGCGTAGTATTATTGTAACTCATTACACCAGGAATTATAGACTTGCTTTGAATACATGTCTGTTTTCACGTTATATGAGTTATGAGAACGCTTGCATAGATCGATTATGCTAGACGTGTTACATCACTGCGCAAAGCATACATACAGGGTGATCTAGACCTAGCGTTAAAATTTTTTTGGGTGATAGAACAACATAAGTGTGATTCAAGTACACAACAAAAAAAATTCCATTTCACACACCTACTTAAAGAAAAATTATTTTGCTTTTTTCCAAAAATAAGCTGTAAATTAGCGTGGAGCGAAACTATAGGCGAAATTTTGAAGTTTTCTACTGAAAGTTCTAGTAGTAAAAAAAAATATGTTATTGTATATTAGAAATATAGCGCTAAAATTTTTTTGCAAACAAACTATTCCTTTTGCCCTCTACTACCCCCTAAAGAGGATGATTTTTTAAATTTTTAATTTTGACATATAATAGCAAAAAAAGTTTTTAAAGCATATAAAAAGTAGCCCCAAAAATTTTTGTTAAAATATAATAACGTCTTTTGCCCTCTACCACCCTCTAAAAGGGTATTATTTTTGATATTCTTATTACTATTACGTAATAATGAAAAGAACTCCCAAGAAATATTTTTCAGATATATTAAAAAAGTTGCACTCCTCCACGCATTAAATAATTAACCTACTGCACTCGAGAAACCGGTCCTGCCTGCATGTTCAATGATGAGGTCATCAAAAGGAGTAATGGGTGCGACGTCTCTCACTTCCATTCCCAATTCTCAGTTTCCTAGAAGCGACATAGCGACAAGCCACAAATATTGTTAGATAATTGTGAGTAGTGGTGATTGAAAAACGTTTATTTAGTGATCGCCAACTTACAAAGATGTAATTAAATGCTTTTTGTATGTACGATATGACATTAAGGCCCCTAATTCTAAAAAGGAGCCAACAGTGTCTGACATTTGTGAAACCCTAAGTGACAAAATTTGTAAGTTGTGGTCGAAATCATCACTTCCGACTGTCTCTCGTACACGTGTCATTCAATGTATTCGATCGTATCACGACAAGTATCTTAAAATTATCAGACATCCAGAATCAAAACGAAATAATACATATTTATCAAAAGTAAAGACATTTAAAGATGAGTCCACATTCTTGTTTGGTATAACTACTTGTAAATGTAAAACGTTTATAAATTGTTCGTGCCAAAAATCAAATAAGATACCAGTCCAAGAACAAGCTTTCTTAACTGATCAGAGAACGAACCGGAAAATGTTCATCGGCAATGTAGACTTAGTAGAAAGCAAAAAAATACACAAAAGAGAAGAGTGAACAATAAAGGAAAATAGAAACATTTCCAGATCTACTCCTACTCATAGTACTCATGAAGTTTATAATGAAAAATGCTTGATATTTCTGCCAGTTGTAACGAGGATTATAACGATTATCTTCCATCTACGTCAAAAGGAACAGATGGCCTACACACTACAGGGCAAAATCTCATCGAATTACCAACATTTGCTCAACTTTGTGATCGATACAAGTTATCTGACAGATCTGCAGCAGCCATACCACCATCTGTGCTGAAGGATGTTGGAATTATCTTCGAAGAAGACAAAATGGATGTTGTAGATAGGAGTAAAGTCAGAAGAGCTAGAGTAAAAAGTAAGCAACGTTTCCAAGACGACGATGTTGAGAAGTCAATCAAAGCTGTTTATTTTGACGGAAGAAAAGATAAGACCTTGACACAAAAAGTAATTGGAAACAATAGGCATAAAAAAACTATAGTAGAGGAGCACATATCACTTATCCAAGAACCTGAATCGTTGTATATCGGACACACCACGCCTACGTCAGGTTCTGCTAAAAGTATTACAGAGTCCACACTAACTTTTTTTGCTTAAAATAATTTTAATTCGGACAATTTATTAGCAGTAGGATGTGATGGAACAGTGGTTAATACTGGATCAAAGAACGGAGTTGTATCTCAGATAGAAGCACATATTAACCGCCCGTTACAGTGGTTTATTTGTCTGCTGCATTTTGATGAACTTCCTTTAAGGCATCTTTCTCAGTTTCTTGACGGCAGTGGACCTCGTGGATTTGTGGGAGCTATTGGAAAATCGTTGGAAACCTGTCAGAACTTAGAAGTTGTAGCTTTTAAACCAATTGCTTGTAATCTTCTTGATGTAGTGGTTTCCGAATTAAGTACAGATGAAAAATATCTCTATCAAATGTGCTCTGCGATCTCCAGTGGTAAGTGTTTTTTGGAATTATCTAATACGGACCCTGGCAAACTGGCTCATTCCAGATGGTTGACAACAGCCTATAGAATACTGAGGTTATATATTGGCACAAAGAACCCGAGTTCAAATCTTAACGACTTGACACAGTTTATCCAAACCGTCTACGTACCGATGTGGTTTACTATCAACTTTAATTCATCATGCACAAATGGTTCTAAGCATATTTGGAAGACAATTCAATTAAGTCGATACTTGAAACCGGAGCTAAGAAATATTATTGATGCAGTAATACAACGTAATGCCTTTTTTATTCACCCCGAAAATCTGTTAATATGTATGCTTACAGATAATAGAACAGTTATTCAAGAACTAGCACTAAGACGTATATTAAAGGCTAGAGTGAACTGTGATAAAAAGAGAACATTTAGTATTCCAACAATAAACTTTGAGGCAACCGATTATATCGACCTTATAGATTGGCAAGCTATTAAAATAACAACTCCACCCATTCTAAATTCTGTTACCGATGAAGACATTAAGAAGCTAATTCAAGGCGATAACACAATAGAACTTCTCAACTTTGTCAAACTAGCAACTGAAGCTTCACAAAGCGTTATGGGATCAGAAGCCAGAGATGGTTTTGTTAAGGTTACTCTTAAATCCAGAGCAGCAATGCGCAAGTTTAACACAAAACGTGAATTTAATCAATAGACTCACCCTTAAGTGCATCTAGTAAAAGTGAGAGGGATAGAACTGGAATAGCAGCTGCCCTTTCTTGATTACCTAAGATTTTTTTATATTTTATCATTATTTTAAGGGTGCGTATGGGAAAAAGGACATGCTTTCATTTTTTTAGTTATTAGTTTATTAATTGAACCATTGTAACAACTGTTTTGTACCATAAAAATACGAGTAAAAGTATAGAATTTACTTTTTACACTTTTTCCATTATTTAAGGGTGTGTAGAGGGCAGAAGATACTCTCGGATATTTTTTTTCTTAAGCAGGATTATAATTAAACTATAGTTAGTAATAACTTTTTTTCACTATTAGAAAGAAAAATAAAAAAGTTGATATTTTCACTTTTTTCGATTTTATTAAGGGTGCGTAGAGGGAAGAAGATATTTTCCGATTTTTTTTTTAAAAATGAGGGTAATAATTGAGCTTTAGTAACAACTTTTTTTCACTATTACATCAAGAAATAAAAAAATTGATTTTTTCGCTCCATCCTACTGTACATTCACCCAAAAATTTTGAAATTCTGGGAGATTTTGATACATTCCTCGAACTTTAACACTACTATTGTATTCTACATTTCTTTTCAAGTAAGGATGGATAGCTTATGATCAGCCTGAATCTACACAACCAGTAATTAAGTTGATTAGAACTGTGAAATTATCATTTTCCTAAAAAAAAGAAAAAGCTTATACACACACACAATTTTCTAAAAAAATTGCTAGACAGTAGGAAACGCTATAAAAACTGTTTCAAAATCTAAGCTTTGAGAAGGCAGGATACATTTTATTCGTCACCATTTAAGTACAGTTTGAATAGTCTAAACCGTGGTTTGAAAAAAATAATAATTGAACTCTATCAAATTAAAAATACACACACTAACATTTTTATTATTATAGCTATAGCACAAGGTTACAGTTAACGTTTATGGCCCACCTTATGATGAGATAAGGTATCACGCACAGATGGTATGTTTTGTTTGGATACCAGTTTTTTTAGTGGGTTAGGATCATTTACTCATTGGCAGTGATCTCGAGATGTCGTTTTCAAATCGGGAATATGCGGAAAAGCATAACATCTGTGCGTGATACCTTATCTCATCAGAAAGTGGGCTATAAGAGTTAACTGTAACCTTATGTTATAGCTAATAAAAATGTTCATGTGTGTCTTTTGATAGAGTTTAATTATTATTATTTATTATTATTATTATTATTTATTTTTTCAAACCACGTTTTATACAATTCATACTCGAGTAAACCATACTTAAATGGTGACGAATAAAATATTGTATCTATCTTCTGCACGCTTAGATTTTGAAGCAGTTTTTATAGCATTTGCTATTAGCAATTTATTTAAGGAAATGTATGTGTGTGTGTAAGCTTTTTCTTTTTTTTTAAGAGAATGTTAACTTCACAGTGCTAATCAATTTAATTAGTGGTTGTGTAGATTCAGGCTCATCATAAGCTATCCATCCTTACTTGAAATTTAATGAAGAATACAACAGTAGTGTTAAAGTTCGAGGAATGTATTAAAATATACCAGAATTTATAAATGTTTAGGTAAATGTAGTTTTTTTGGAAAAAATAAAAATAATTTTTCTTTAAGTGTGTGTGTGAAATAGAATTTTTTTAATTGTGTATTGGAGTCACATTTATGCTGTTCTATCACCCAACAAATTTTTAACGCTAGGTCTAGACCACCCTGTATAAAGTGACCTACCACAATTCAGTTTTATAAAATATTTGTATTTCTTATAGAAAGTTAAAAAGATTATTGTTTCAACATTTCTACTTGTATGTATATATATGTACCTATGTTACATATCTGTACAGGTATAATTTAGAAGTATAAATTTTCGAATGTTGGAGTCGCAGATAACAAACCTAAGTTGTATTCGAAATACTAAATACAAAATCTATTGAGAACTAAGTGATACTCAATAATTGAGGTACAATTCTATGAATAATTGATAAAAGTTAGGCAACGAATGCACGTATCACAAATTTTGCAATCTTTATTATATTATGAGTGCCGATATAAAGGTTTAGGAAAATCTATCTTGCCTGTACCTAGTAATCTAAAGTAATACCATGATGTATTTAAAAATTATTATTAATTTTGTTAAATACATAAACAAAAAATTTACCTCGAGTAGGGAATTGTATTCATCGTTTTATTGAGTAACATGAGTAATAGTCAAAAGTTTAAAATGTTTGAGGTTCTTTAAATTTTATTCGAATAAAAATGTATACACAAATATGCTTTTAAAATTTTGAACGTAAAACCTACTTTTAGTATTCACAATAATTATGCTTATTTCATTTTAAGAAGCTTTCTTTTAATTTGGTATTTGTCAACCGAAACCTGACTCACCAGCTATACCAGTAACTAATTAAGTTTTATAATCCTCAATATGTTTTTGGTAACAACACATAAAGCCATTAATTCCTTACGTAAATTATGAACTAGTATGCCATAATATCGTATAATCTCGGATCAATTATGTGTTTAATACTTTTAGTTTATTACTCACAGCACTTTAGATTCGCACACGACTGCATTCTTTAATAGAAAATAGTCCCCATTATATTATATGCAAAATGAGATTCGTTATCTAAAAAAAAAAGATAAAGTTGTATAAAGTTTTTCAATTACATTTTATCTTGTCAAAGTTGAAATCCCTTAAAAATTGGACAATTATTTTCTATTTTCAAGCGCACACTGATTACAGATCCAAATTTATTTTAAAAAACAAAAAAGCAAAATTTTCGCTGAAACGAAACTTTAATAAAAGTGCACCGAATTATTATGGCATTCTTAACTTACAAGATAAGTTAACCTATACTTTCTTTCAGAGCGACCCCTACTGCATGAGAAAGGACTCTAGCGATAAATTAACTGGAAACGCTCAATTTGAAGGATATGCCATCGACTTAATTCATCAGATATCACAAATTCTGGGATTTAATTACAGTATTCGTTTAGCACCTGATGGTAGATACGGTGCGTATAACAAAGAAACAAAGGAATGGGATGGAATGATAAAAGAAATTCTGGACCAAAAAGCGGATTTAGCTGTTGCTGATCTTACTATTACGTACGATAGGGAGCAAGCTGTGGACTTTACGATGCCTTTTATGAATTTAGGGATAAGTATCCTGTACAGAAAACCTTTTAAACAAGCACCAAATCTTTTTTCATTTCTTTCGCCTCTTTCACTTGACGTTTGGATTTATATGGCTACAGCATATTTAGGTGTATCTGTATTATTATTTATATTGGCAAGGTGAGTATAAATGACGTTTTATTTATTAGACTCCAATATTCCTTTACAGTTGATTTGCCTGTGATATATTTCTTATTTGAATATAAAACATTAACATTTTCCGTTATATTTTGATAGTATCATTCTTTCATTTTTTGACGAACATTGAAAATCAAGATTACTGTTATAGGTTCACTCCTTACGAATGGCAAAATCCTCATCCTTGCGATCCTAATCCGGACCACTTAGAAAATCACTTCACATTATTCAACTGCATGTGGTTTGCAATTGGATCGTTAATGCAGCAAGGCTGCGACTTTTTACCAAAGTAAGTTTAGTTAAGAACGACTTATGGTTGCAGGTTCAGTCCTTACGAATGGGATAACCCGCATCCATGCAACAGTGATCCAGATGTATTGGAAAATCAGTTCACTTTAATGAATTCGCTGTGGTTTACCATCGGTTCCCTGATGCAGCAAGGTTCCAATATTGCACCAAAGTAAGTTGTAATGCATCACAATAAAACTGTTTCCTTTTCCGCTAATTATTTCTTACTGGTCAGTATTACAGTCTTGCTGTATCATTCGCTCCTTCCTATACTTTGCTTACATAATTACTTATTAAATGCTTACTGCTTATGGTTACTATTACTTTATTTATTTCTCATTTCATATCCGACCCACAATAAGAAATAGTTAAAGAACTCCATCATGTATGAGACTATTTATCGTCCCATGATGCTATCAGGTCATGGTAAATACGTGCATCCTTCTCCGCCGAATTTTATGTACGTACCAATAATTGATTAGGAAGTTTTATATAAAACATCAAAATAATTTCTAATAACAATTATACCTGTACTGTATATATATATATATATATATATATATATATATATATATATATATATATATATATATATATATATATATATATATATATATAAATTTTGAGCGAACAGAAGTTCAATTTAATAATCAGTAATTGTGTATGAAGTACATACAGTTTGAGTTTGAATCGATTGTGACTTGCCTCCTCGATAGGTCATGGGTTCAAGTCCCACTCGAGTTAATCTATTACTGTAAGTCCTTTAAAAATTAGCTTTAAATAAAATACAATTAATATACATACATATAATTTGGCGTTAACACAGTTCAGTGCTGACTAATTTCAAGACTTCTGTCTACCCCCATTTCAGTAATACACATTGAATCCAATAAATTATCTGGTGTGAAACAATATACGACCTTCCAACCTATAACGTCGAAATTAATATACATGAGGTAAGAACTTTTATAAGGATAATTATGCAACCTCCCTTCGAATATTTCCACAATGACAATAGAAAACATTGGAAAAACAATCATTTAGATGCAAACGTAAAAAAAAATAAATGAGCTCGTTTCTATAAAAAATAGATAAAGTACTGTATATCTTATTTTTTATATTTTAATGCTTATTTGGCTTTGTTGATCGTTATTGGGATATTGAATACTTTCAGACGAATACCTAAGTTCTACCTTAGGAATACACAGGCACACACACACACAAACATAAACGCACACACTCACACACGCACACACGTACATACGCACACGCACACGCACGCACACACTCACACACGCACACACGCACACACGCACACCGCACACACAATAGCACACGTACTGCACATCTTACGACACACGCATCACGCGCGCACACTGCACTACGCACACACGCACACACCCACACACGCACACACGCACAGAGGTACACACACACACACAAACGCACACATGCACACACGCACACACGCACACACGGATACACACAAGCACACGCGCGCACACGCACACACGCACACGCGCACACACGCCCACACCACACGCGCTTATACGCACACCCGCACACCTGCACACACGCACACGCGACCACGAACGACAGTACACACACGATACACTGCACAACACATACACACGCACACACTGCACACGACGCACACCACGCACACCTGTACACACGCACACGCACGACACGCACACACTCACAACGCCATACGCACACACGCGACTAACGCACACACGCACACCTGCACACGCACAGCGACCACAACAGTGCACACACGTACACTTGCACAAACTCACACGCACACACGTCACGTCACACACTCACACACGCACATACGCACACACGCACACACGTCACACACGCCATACGCACACACGCACACACGCACACACGCACACACAGCACACATTCACATAACCCACACACACCACACGCACACACGCACACAGCACACGCACACACGCACACGTACACGCACACGCACACACACACGCACACGCACCGCACATACACACAGCACACCACACACACTCACATACGCACACACGCAACACGCGCACACACGCATGTGCACACAGACACGAACGCACACGCCACGACAGCACTGCACACACGACACACACGCACACCGCAAGCACACACGCACACACGTCACAGGCACACGCACACACACCACACACACGCACACACACACACACGACACAGCACACACACACACACACACACACGCACACACGCACACACAGCACACACACGACACACGCACACGCACACACACGCACACACGACACACGCACACACGACACACCACACACCACACACACACACCACACATGAACACACGTACATAGGCACACACGCAAACACGCACACACGCACACACGCACTCACGCACACACGCACACACGCACACACGCACACTGGCACACTGCACACACGCACACGCACACACGCACACACGCACACACGCACACACGCATACACGCATACTCACACACGCACACATGCACACACGCACACACGTACACACAACTCACGCACAAAAGCTCGTACGCACACACACATACACACATACACACATACACACAAACACACACTCACACACACACACACACACACACACACACAACCACGCACACTCGCACACACGCATTAACGAACATGCACACTCACACTCGAACACACGCACACACGCACACTCGAACACACGCACACACGCACACACGCACACGCACACACGAACACACGCACTCACTCACACACGCACACACGCAGACACGCACACTTGCACACACGCACACTTGCACTCATGCACAGACACACCCGGGCATACACGTACATGCACATACTCACGCTCGCACACACGCAAACACGCACACAGGCAAACGCACACTCTCACACACTCACAAATGCGCACACACTCGTACAAGCGCGCAAGCGCGCACACACACGAATACCGTGTGTGTGCGTATTCGCACACACGCATACACGTACACACGCACACAAGCACACACGCACACACGCACACACGCACACACGCACACACGCACACACTCACACATGCAGACACGTCCCCACGCGCGCACGCACACGCACACTCGCAGACAAGCATACACGCACATACCCACAAGCGCACACGCGAACACACGCACACACGCACACACGTATACACGGACACACGCACACACGCACACACGCACACGCACACACGGACACACGCACACGAACACAATCACACCCGTACACTCGCACACATGCACTTACGAACACTCACACACACGCACAGACACAAGCCCACACACGTACGCACATACACACGCACCCACGAACACATGCACTCACGACCACACACACGTACACGCGCAGACCCGCACTCACTCACACGCACACAACCCCACACACACATACACGCACACAGTCATACTCGTAAACAGGTGCACACACGGCACACTCTCGCTCACTCGCACACACTCGTGCACACACGTACACACACGCGCACACACGCGTTCACACGCGCCCATTCACGCACGCACTTGCGCACACCGTCTCTGATACATGCTCACTCGCAGATGCACACGCACACACGCACATAAACACACACTCACAAACGCATACACGCCTACACTCACACACGCACACACGCACACACGCACACACGCAAACTCGCACACACGCACACACGCAGACACGCACACACGCATACACGCACACACGCTCACACGCACACCCACTCACACGCACATACGCTCACATACACACACGTACACGCGTACAAGCGCACACTCACATTTACAGACACACTCACACTAATAAACAGGTGCACACACGCGCACACACACGCTCACTCACGAACACACGCACACACGCATACACGCACAAGCGCAGACACGCACACACGCACAACCGCGCATGCACACACACGCACACACGCACACTCGCACACGCGCATACACGCACAAACGCTCACACGCACACACGCTCACACGCACATACACATGCACATACGCTCACATACACACGTACACGCGTACAAGCGCACACACACATATACACACAATCACACTCGTAAACAGGTGTACACAAGCGCACACACACGCTCACA
Source organism: Vesta saturnalis (assembly GCA_036346205.1). Taxonomy (NCBI): domain Eukaryota; kingdom Metazoa; phylum Arthropoda; class Insecta; order Coleoptera; family Lampyridae; genus Vesta; species Vesta saturnalis. Next base: position 880,289 of record JARFJB010002098.1, on the reverse strand, counting down.
CGCGCACATTCGCGCACGCATATACACACTCCATATCGGACACATGCTCACGCGCTTACGCTCACAAAAGCACACACGCAAACATGCACACACGCATACACGCATACACTCACACACGCACACATGCACACACGCACACACGCAGACAAGCATACACGACCACACGTACTAGCCCACAAAAGCACACACGCACACACAACACACGCAAAAAAGCTCGTACGCACACTAACATACACTCTCACACACACATACACACAAACGCACAATCACCCACGCACACTCACACACACGCATTAACGAACATGCACACTCACACTCGCACACACGCACACATGCACACACGCACACACGCACACCCTCACAACTCTCACTCGCACACACGCACACACGCACACACTCACATACGTACACACGCACACACGCACACACGCACACACGCACACTTGCACTCACGCACATACGCACACAAGCACACACCGCACGCGCACAGACGCACCCGCGCATACAAGTACACATGCACAGACTCAAGCACGCACACACGCACACACGCTGTCACGCAAACACGCACACAAGCACACGCACAGCCTCACACACGCACAAATGCGCACACGCACACACGCGTTCACGCACACGCACACACGAATATCGTGTTTGCGCGTATTCGCACACAAGCACATACGTACACACGCACACACACACACTCGCACACATGCAGACACATCCCCACGCACACGCTTGCGCACACACACATACACACGCAAACACACACTCATAGACAAGCATACACGCACATACACACAAGCGCACACGCGAGCAGACGCACACACGCACACACGTACACACGCACACACGCACACACGCACACACGCACACAAGCACACGCACACACAGACTCACGCACACGGACACAATCACACCCGTACACTCACACACATGCACTCACGAACACACTCACGCACACACGCACAGACACAATCTCACACACGCACGCACATACACACGCACCCACGAACACATGCACACACGCTAACACACACACGTACACTCGCAGACGCGCTCACACTCACACGCGCACAACCGCACACACACACACACACACTCACACATACACGCACACACTCACATTCGTAAACAGGTGCGTACACGCTCACGTACACGCACACACGCACACGCGCACACCCACTCGGGCACGTACGTATACACGCTCACACGCAGACACGCACACACGGACATACACTCAAGCTCTCGCGCACACACGCACATACGCAGACACGTACACACGCACAAACGCACACACGCAGACACGCACACACGCACACACGCACACACGCACACTCGAACTCACGCACACACGCACACACGCACACACGCACACACGCACACACGCCCATACGCGCACACGCGCTCACACGCACGCATACACACACACATACGCCCACACACTCAAACTCGTAAGCAGGTGCACACTCGCGCACGCATACGCTCACACGCGCACACACGCGCACCCGCGCGTACACACGTGCATACACGCGCACCCACGCGTGCATACGCGATTATACGACCACGCACTTGCCCACACCGTCTTGGACACGTGGTCACGCACATACGTACACACGCACACACTCACACACGCTCACATGCACACACACACCCACACATGCACACACGCACACACACACACGCACACACGTACACACACACACGCACACACGTACACACGCACATACGCACATACGCACACACGCACACTCGTACAGATGCACACACGCACATACCCACACACTCACACACTCACACACGCACACACGTACCCACGCACACACGCACACTTGCATTCACGTACACACAGACACGCACTCGCGCACACGCACCCACGCACTCACGTACACATGCACACAATCACGCACGCACACACGCTCTTACGCAAACACGCACGTAAGCACGTGCACACACTCACACACGCACACATGCGCACACGCACACACGCGCACACGCACACACGAATACACGCACACACGTACACACGTACTTAGGCACACATCCACACACACCCACGCACATGTGCGCACGGACTCATACATACACACACGCACACACAGACTCGCAGACAGGCATACACGCACATACCTACAAGCGCGCAAACGCACACATGACCACACTACACCTGCACACACGCACACTCGCGCACACGCGCACACACGCACTCCCGCAGACACGCACACACGCACATACGTACACATGCACACACGCACACACACACACACATGCACGCAAGCACACATGCACACAGGCACACAGACACACCCTCATACTCGCACATATGCTCGCACATATGCTCGCATACACACGGACATTGACAAGGACACGGACACGGACACGGACACCGACACAGAAATGGACACGGACACCCTGACATCATAGTGGATCTTGGCGGAACTTTGCTAAACGTTGAAATATGTGCTAATAGGTCGATTTAGCGATAGGGAAGAAAAGCTCATTGCTCATTATTATATATATATATATATATATATATATATATATATATATATATATATATATAGTAGGTGGAACGTATAAACTTCGATTACAGTATATTATATAACTTGCTACGGAAGTGGTATATATCGCACAAGCAGGAATTTGATAATCTCGCGAGTACAAGACACTTTTGTGCGAGCTTAATGTACAGTTGTTTTCCTTCGATCATGAAACAAGACAGTCTTGTTAATATTTTAGTGGTCAGAAACTAAACAATTGTAAGATATACTTAATCTAGTATTTCAGGTTTTTAATGAGAAACCATATCATGCCCACAAATAGTGTAGATTGTAATTATTATGAATTTAAAGACGATTACCTAAATATTTAAAGTTGTCAAATTATAAAAGTAAAATAATAGCAATAAGCGAAGCAACTTTGATCACGGCCGAACTCCATGCCAGCCCGATGACAACTAGTAGTTGCTACGGTAATTTATAGAAAAGCAATGCGAAAGTAAAAGGCAGATTTGTCTTTTACTTTCGTATTTAGTATAACGAGAAAGTGAAACACACTAGTGTGGAAAGTATTATTTTCTGTACAGTTAATTGTGCGATATAAATCAGTTTGGTACATTCATTTCTTTTAATTTCTTAGGTTAGCATCTAGATGTCTATTAATCTCTGTCTGTTTTTGTTTTTACAATGTTGCCTATTTTCGGAATGAACTTATAAAATGTATAATTATCCTAAAAAATGTTATTAAAATTATTACATTTCTTTTAATTTCCACTTTGTTGGTTAGAAGATATTTTAAGTAATATTTATCATTATCATTAATAGTATTTAAAATGACTCGTAATTAAATCTTAAATGAAAATGAATGTTAATACTACAACCATTGATTAATAAGTTGACTTATTAATCAATGCTACAACGCATTTCTGTCTAAAATTAGTATTCCAACAAACCTCAATACTTTATAACTTGCATAAAGTTTGGTCCAATTCACGTTCTATGCCGTTTCAGTTTTTTCAATTTGGTTTTTCTATTTCACCAAAGTTCCTAATCTAGTTGAAACTTGGGAAAAGTTATTCTCAAAAAGTTTAAGAATACATTTATAATTCAGGTTGCTGTTAAGGTATTTTTCGTTAAAATAATGTTTAACTATTATTAAAGTAATGCGTTTAAATAAACTCACTGTTAACAATATGGGTAATTCCAGAATACTGTGTTCCAACACAATAAACAATGGAAAAAGAAACTCTGATAGGACGTTTTGATAACATTTAATTTTAATTTCATTAGCAAATTGTTTCCCTGGAACACCCTTAATAGCAATGATTACAATTCATAAAAGCTTAATAGATATGGTATATAACATGTCATGTACATGTTTAGAGTGGATTCATTACTCTACTTTCTCATTTATTACAAAGTACTTTTTTTAGTATTTTATAGTATGATCATAAACTATTTCCCTACACCCTTATTATATTTTTACGTTTGGTTCTCCTAAAAGTAGAAAGTGTAACTCTCTTTATTCGTTTTTTTAGCATATGGGAAGTGTACTACATTTTTTAAGATGTACAATCGTTATAAATAATTTCCGATTACATAAAGTTAGACAAGAAAACCAATTCCTGTAAACTTCACAGTGAACTTATTTTATTTATGTCTGGAATACTGGAAACCTTACATGCGTCTCAGTGTTTTGTTTAAAGTTTAAATATCGGAACTTTCAGTTGATTTAAGTTATGAAAATTTTATGTCTCAGAATAATTTAATAAAAACTTTGTATATTTTATTATCGTCCCATAAAATATATTAACATAAAAAATCAATTTTAGAGCCGTTTCTACAAGGATGGTTGCAGGAATGTGGTGGTTTTTTACACTTATCATGATATCATCGTACACAGCAAACTTAGCTGCATTTCTTACTGTTGAACGTATGGATTCTCCAATAGAAAGTGCCGAAGACTTGGCAAAACAAACTAAAATTAAATACGGGGCTTTAAAAGGTGGTTCAACGGCTTCATTCTTTAGAGTAAGTTAATTAAGTCCCTTTTTTGCTAATTTATGAAAATCCGTTTCCTCGTTATTACAACTAATTAAGTCTGTAAAATTTGCTGGCTTAAATAATAAAGTTTTTCTGTTTATTTCAAAGGATTCCAATTTTACTACGTACGAACGAATGTGGTCTTTTATGGAGTCCACGAGACCTTCCGTATTTACATCTTCCAATAATGAAGGTGTCGAACGTGTTCTTAAAGGCAAAGGCAATTACGCATACCTAATGGAGTCGACTACAATAGAATACGTAATAGAAAGAAAGTGTGACCTAACTCGAATAGGTGGCCTTCTCGATTCAAAAGGTTACGGAATAGCAATGCCACCAAGTAAGTTAAATACATTGTAATGAAATTGAAACAATAAACTTTTTTCCAGATTCTCCATTTAGAACTGCTATAAGCGGTGCTATATTGAAGTTACAAGAAGAAGGCACACTTCTTATGCTTAAAACCAGATGGTGGAAAGAGAAACGTGGCGGTGGTGCTTGTAATGTAAGTGTCTATGTTAGAATTTCCTTTTAGTACATGTGATTGACATTTAATAAACTTCACTCAGTTGCTACATGGAAAAGGAGGTAGATGTGACTTGTGAAATACGAATTTTTAATTAAATTAGCACAATCTAATCATTTTATAAAGTTCATATTAAATTTATACCTTTCCATCAATCTAATACAATTTTACAAATTGGGTTATCACATCTTTTTTACAATTCGGATAAATAACCTTTCATAATTCGCCAACCATTCACTTTCAGTATGTTGTTGTTTCGTAGTTTTAAGTTAGCGTTAAGTCTCACAGAAATGGCAATATTTGACATAACAATGTAGTCACATACATTACACGGCTAAAAAGTTGTAATTGAATTTTAGGACGAAACTACAAAAACCAGCAGCACCGCAAATGCTTTGGGACTTGCAAACATTGGGGGTGTCTTTGTGGTTCTTATGGGAGGTATGGGGATTGCCTGCGTAATCGCTGTTTGTGAATTTGTTTGGAAATCCAGAAAAGTGGCAGTGGAAGAACGGGTGAGCAGCTTTCTACACGACACGTAGCTATAAGTTAAATACGTAGTCACATAGAGCATTTTTTTCTTTAGATAGGCTTACAGATACTAAACGTAGGTACAATTTTCAATCTAATTTTTATTTGCTTTCGATTTAACAAGATTATAAAATTTCGATTAATTTTAATGTATTTTTTTTTGTTTAACAAAGAAATGCAAATAAACTGATCTAGATATAAAGATTAAAATGACTTTAATCCAATTCGTGTATCTGCTGATCAAATCTGTAAGCCTAAATAGCCACTTTCTAATAGAATTATTTATGAAGGCATTAAAAGCGTAACGATAAATCTCGCAATTTACTTTTGTATTCCAGGCGCAATATCTAATTGAACTATTTTTGAATTTAAGTAATTCCGTTTTCATCTACAGTGGAATCGTGAATTGTGTATAAATTGTTATTGACTTTAGTCGTTGAGGAAAAGACACAAAAGCTTATGTATGGTCGATTTTATTATTTTGTTTAGAATATATAAAAGTTTCATTGCGAGACGAACAAACGCACTTTAATGCTTACAGATGGTGCTGTGTAACAAAAATTACACATAATGTAAATAGCAGTTATACACAAAATCGTTGCACTAAATATAAAAGTAGTTATATTCAGTTAAAGCTACTAAAAAGTAAAGGTACTGCTGTATAGATTTTTATTTCATTTTCCTGTTTTTAAACAGGTGTACACAGGAATATACAGGGTATCACATGCACTCCACTTTAATTCAATAATTATTCTAGTAGCTTTAACAGTAATAATAAATACTCACTTTTTTTTTAATCTCGATCCTTACAAGAATTCTTGAAATTATGCAACGATCTATAAACTAATATGTAGTACACTCAACTTAGGGTAAAAATGGCAGTGGTGTAGTAATTTTAGGTTTAAGGTAACGAATTTTTAGACAATACGAGAAATTTATTAATGGAATCCAGTAATGTTTACTCGTAAATAAGTCATTGTGCCAGATTACTATTTATGTTTATTTTGTTGTTGTTTTGCTCTCATAATATTTGGAATAACTAGGAGGTAAGTAGTGAGAAGATTAGAAGACTTGACACTGCCGAATCAATTTCAAAAGTATCCTCTGAAAAATCAATGGAATTGCGTCGATAGTAATCTTCGAGTGGGAGTGATATGTTATCGGTTTAATATTTAGGTACTATTTTTATTGTAGTTTTTGTCTTTACAAGTTTCAATATTGTACACAACAATGAATTTTTTATGGGCAGATCTTAAGTGTAAATAATTGTACGATTAAAAGTGGTTTAGTAGATTTCAAAATGTATTGTAATCTTCATGAAATTGATCTTTCAATCAAATTTGAGAATTGAATACCCCAAACATAAATAATTTTTATCACGCACAAGAATAAATTAGTAAAATTGCATATATAAAAAGAAGTCGAAATCCAATTCTAGAATATTTCGTACGCTCGACCTCAACAGGCATATTCAAATTGCCAAAACGATTTTTTCACAGTCCAATCTGAATTTTAATGCACGGGGTTCTAAAACAAATCACGTATATCTGAGAAATCCAATTATAAAAAACTGTTTAGATTATTTCGTTTATTCTGTTGTAATAAAAACTATATTTTTAATAAAATGATCAATATAATAGAGTTGTTTCGGTATTCGTAATTTTCTATGTGCGTATCTCAACTTTCGATTCATTAAATTTAAGAGTCAGTACGCATATTTTTCTGAAAGATTTCCCAAATACCCCCCGTTTACGGATTACAAAAGGTTGCAAAACAGCTTTGAAGGTTTTCACAAACTTTTGTGCATTGATAGCGATTAATAAAGTAGTAGTTCCTTTTAAAGAAAATCTGTTAAAAGATCATTTTTACGTATGGACACATAAAATATTCCCTTTATCTTTTTAAGAATGTGGGGCTTAAATTATTCATTTCAGCGTATCTCCCAAAAGAAGTTTAAAAAATAATGCTTTCCATTCTACCTCCAACGTGCTGCTCTATTTTCATATACATGATGTCATAAAAGGCATTACGGTTACTCGAAGAAAAGCAATTTCAGAATTAGTGACAAACAATGTACGCTATTCAGATATCTTTGTAAGCAGACAATGCAAATTATTTTATTATATTATGACCCTACGCATCTTCATTTTTTATTCATTGACAAATTCAATAATAACTATAACTCTAAGAATTTCTTTTGATAAATAATAATTTTATTGTTTCATTTTTACTTACAATTTGGTACATTTATACAATTAACCAAGATAAATACACAAATAAAGTGTATTTTTATATTACTACAAATATGAACAGGTGAATTTAGATTTACATGACATAAAATTATAATAAAATATTTTTTAGAATTCACCTTTTCCTAACCACTTTAGTCTTATACATATATATATATATATATATATATATATATATATATATATATATATATATATATATATATATATATATATATATATTTTCAAAAATGTCAGCAAACATTTCTAGGACTATCCTGTGTGTGAAATTAAGCTAATCTTTGTCAAATGAACATATGGTCCAAAGGCCACAATTTCGATAAAAGAAAACGTATTTTATTATCACCCTCATTTTACGTTTTCTTTTTATGTATCTCTGAAACTAAGCGGTTTAAAGAAAAATCCTATTTAGAATTTTTCTTTGCCTTGATGTTTTGCTAAGCTACACAGATTTTCAGATAGAAATAGTGAACCACTGGTGTACGATATGGAGTACATGAAATCAAATTTTCTTATTTATCTTGGAAACGAGCCCTCAAATCACAAAATCGCAAGTGACCTTACTCGTGTATGTTGAGTTGACAAATACGGAAATGGAAACAAAATTCGAGTACATGTAGTGGCGTACAAGTTCAACCTGAAAAACCCTTTTGACTAGGTATATATTATATATATATATATATATATATATATATATATATATATATATATATATATATATATATATATATATATATATATATATAATTAACTGCATTTACATTCAAAGTACATATTAAAATAAATTAAATTAAATAAAATATTAACTCGAGTGGGACTCCACTTTGCTAGAATGGGGCTCTTGCAACAGAGCTATTGAGGACGCAAGTCACAATCGATTCAAACTGAAAGTGTATGTATTTCTCTAGTTACGATGAACTATAATTTTTATATACAATGAAGGATTATTCAACTTTTCCTGTATATACTTTAAAAGTTAATTTTGATATAAATACAGTAAATTATTATCATTAGTGGAGTTGATCGGCCTATTTCCACAGTTTATGCTTTTTGAGCGCGACGTTTCGGAAGCGGACTCTGCTTTAGCAATTTCCAATCGACTAAAAAATATTGTCATTGCTGTGCACCTTCCGGTTCTACCGGAAGTCGACGTCAACTTGCTTATTTCAAATGGAATATGCCATTTTTATTTTCAGATTGCAAGTCAAGTTTAAGGGTAACTTTCATTAGCATATCCTATTCTTATCTTTAATAGTTTTCGAGATATCTTGAGTTTTCACATAAATGAACAAAAAACTTAGTTTCATTTTACTTCATTATATCTCCATTAGTTTATCATCTAGGAAGTTCAAATTTTAATAGATAAATCACGAAATATAAACGAATATCTGGGATATAAGAAAACTAGTTTGATTTACACAGGGTGCCTAAAATTACTGTGCCAATTGTGACAAATTAAAAATCAAATAACTTGCTTATTTTAAATGGAACACCCTGTGTTTTATTATGCCAATCCACGCATTTTTTAATTCCTTTTCGATTGGTGTTTGCATTCCCTATACCTAAATATTACGGATTTGAAGATATTTGGATATTATTGCGGTCACTAAAATAATGGTGTGGTTATCTATCATGGTGACTTTGAATCCAAACCCTTAAACGTCAGTTAAATGTCATTAACTATTTATCATTGTTTGGTGAGATATATTAAAAAAAAATAAGGTGATCAATAAAATAATTGCACCGAACTGTATTATTTTCTTAATGAAAATGAAAACCAAGTAAAGTATTTTTAGGAAATTTTTAAAATGTGTAATAATTCATACAAGTCAATACAAGAGGCATTTATTCTAAATATCAACAATATTGGACAATAAGAACGTAAAGATTTATTTAACATAAGTAGGACTTAAATTTAATTATCATTTACGGATAGTACAATCGTAGTTAGAGAAATATAATGCGTATTTGAAGAGAGACATCCGGAAAAACTAAAGAACACATCTATTCGTCTACCCACATGCGTCATTTAGAGACGGCAGAGGAAACTTATACTATTTTAATTTTACAACAAATGTTCGAAATTAGCACCGTTTACTTCCAGACATTTTATAACCCTTATTCTGACGTTACTAGTATCTCGGGAAATGTATTGTGGCTCTATTGAATTAAAGGCATGCAATATTCTGTTTATCATATTTTCCTTATTAGTGAGTGGTTCCTGATAAACCTTGCTTTTAATACATCCCCAGATGCTAAAACCTAATGGTGTTAGGTCCGGCGAACGGGCCAGCCAACGATGAGGGCCGTTGTTTGCTATTCATCTGTCATGGAAAATATCGTGGAGAAGATCGCTTACTATCCTCGTGTTGTGAAGGGGGGCTCCATCTTGTTGGTACAATACTTCAACAGCTTCTTCAGGACGCAAGTTATTCAGAGCTGCTATTATTACTTGTTGTAGAATACCTATTAGTATTACATGTAATTGGTTTTTGTATCTAGATTTCTTTAACTAATTCCAATCATAAAGAGAACGACAAAGAGATATGCGTTCAATATTACGACAAATCTCATCTTTTCAAATTTAATTACTGTGCACCGTGAAAATACATTGAAAATTTTAGAAGAAAATACCAGGAAAAAGTTGCTATACACTTCAAATCATCGAATATGACTTGATAATATAATATAAAATAATAAATTTATACCTGTTAGTTTTTCGTCATAAATTTGTATGCCAAAAATTCTATTGTTCTTCACGGAGCAAAAGACGTTAAAACTCCAACTGTCTTGAAAACAACGTTCTCTAGTTATATGTGGATTTTCGTCAGACCAGAAATGACTACTGTGCCGATTAAACAATCCATTTCGTGAAAATTTGACCTCATCACACCATATAATTTTCTTTACGAAGTTTTCGTCCTCTTGAGTTTTCACAAGAAACCATTCGCAAAACTCTACACGTCGGGGTAAATCATCAGGTTGCAAATGATGAACTAAGTAGAATTAAAATGGTTTCCAAAATTCTGTAGATAGTTCCTAATGAGAGACGTAGATTTCTTCTGCAGTCGCTAACTGACGCATGTGGATAGGCCGTAAAAAATGCCAAAACATTTATTTCGTTCTCTTCGTTGTCCAATAGTGGCTTAACTCAGTTAATTTTTTGGTGAAACATTCCATTTTCAGAACAACTGTTCAAAAATCTTCCAACCATGTCATAGTTTGGTCTATGTTTATCTGGAAATCTCTCTGCAAATACACGACATGTTCTGCTAACAATTCTATTGCATTCTCCATAAATGATAACTAAATTTAAAAAATCATTATTAGTATGTTCAGAGTGTGCCATTATTATTAAAAACACTCGCTATTGCAAACTTTAAACAAGTAAAATTACCTTACATCAATGACAAAAACTTTGCTAAACAATTAATAACATTTAAGTGACGTTTAAGGGTTTGGTTTTAAAGCCACTCTGACAGTTAACCACCCCATTATTTTAGTGACAGCAATAATATCAAAATTTCTTCAAATCCGTAATATTTTGGTATAGAAAATGCAAATACCAATCGAAAAGAAATTAAAAAATGCGAGGATTGGTATAATAAAACACAGGATGGTCCATTTAAAATAAGCGAGTTATTTGATTTTTAATTTGTCACAATTGGTACAGTAATTTTAGGCACCCTGTGTAAATGTTTAAATCAAGACAGCTTTCTTATATCCCAGATGTTCGATTATATTTCGTGATTTGTCTATTAAAACTTGAACTTCCTAGGTGAAAAACTAACGGAGATATGACGGAGTAAATGAAACTAAATTTTTTGATCATTTTTGTGAAAACTCAAGATATATCTATAAAATAAAAATGGCACGTTCCATTTGAAATAAGCGAGTTGACGTCGACTTCCGGTAGAACCAGAAGTCACACAACAATGACAATATTTTTAATTGATTAAAAATTGTGAAAAACCCCAGTACACAAATTTTCAGAATTCTGATACATGCAGTACTCTACAAACATCTAATTGAAGATCTACATGGAACACCTATATATATATATATATATATATATATATATATATATATATATATATATATATATATATATATATATACACACATACATACAAACACACACGCACGCGCACGCGCCCCGCCGCGCCGCGCCGCGCCCGCGCCGCGCCCGCGCTTGCGCCCGCGCTCGCGCCGCGCCCGCGTCGCACGAGCGCCTGCGCCCGCCCCGCGCCGCCCGCGCGCGCGCACGAGCACGCGCACGCGAACCCGCACCGCACCCACACCCGCACCCTGCACCCGCACCCGCACCGCACCTGCACCCGCACCCGCACCTGCACCCGCACCGCACCCGCACCCGCACCTGCACCTGCACACGCACGCGCTCACGCACACGCACACGCACACGCACACACACACACAAACGCACACGCACGCACGCACACGCACGCACCGCACACGCACGCACGCACGCACGCACCACGCACGCACGCACGCACGGACGACGCACGCACACCAGACAGACAGCACAGACAGACACGACACGGACACGGACACCGGACACGAACACGACACGGACACGGACACGCGCACACGACACGGACACGGACACGGACACGGACACGGACACGGACACGACAGACACGACACGACACGGACACGGACACACGGACACGGACACGGACACGGACACGGACACGGACACGGACACGGACACGGACACGGACACGGACACGGACACACACAGACACAGACACAGACACAGACACAGACACAGACACAGACACAGACACAGACACAGACACAGACACAGACACAGACACAGACACAGACAGACAGACACAGACACAGACAGACCAGACACAGACACACGACACAGACACAGACACAGACACAGACACAGACACAGACACAGACACAGGCACAGACACAGCCACAGACACAAACACAGGCACAGACACAGGCACAGGCACAGGCACAGACACAGACACAGACACAGACACAGCACAGCCACAGTCAGAGACACAGACACAGACACAGACACAGACACAGACACAGACACAGACACAGACACGACACAGACACAGACACAGACACAGACACAGACACACGACACAGACACAGACACACGACACACGACAACAGACACACACAGACACACACGACACACGACCACACAGACACACGACACACGACACACGACACACAGACACACAGCACACAGACACACAGACACACAGACACACGACACACAGACACACAGACACACAGACACACACGACACACGACACACACGACACACAGACACACGACACACAGACACACAGACACACAGACACAGACACACAGACACAGACACACACCGACACACAGACACACAGACACACAGACACACGACACACGACCACACACGACACACAGACACACAGACACACAGACACACCACGACACACAGCACACAACAACACACGACACACAAGCACACGACACACACACACAGCACACAGACACACAGACACACGACACCACACACACACACGACGCACACACACACACACAGCACAGACACACAGCACACACAGACACGATCACGACACGACACACGACACACACGCGCACACGACACGACACCGCACAACGCACAGACGCACAGACGCACAACCACACGACACGCACACAGCACGCACACGACCACAGACACACAGCACGCACACACGACGACCACACGCACACGACGCACAACCACACGACGCACAGACCACAGACGCACAGACGCACAGACGCACCAGACGCACAGACGCACACACGCACAACACGCACAGACGCACCAGACGCACAGACGCACAGACACGCACAGACGCACACAGACACGACACAGACACACAGACAGCAACACGACGCACAGACGACACCAAGCACAGCACAGCACGCACAACGCACACGCACACACGCACAGACACGCACAGACCACAGACGCACACACGCACAGACGCACCAGACCACGCACGACGCACAGACGCACAGCACGCACACGACGCACAGACGCACAGCACGCACAGACGCACAGACCACAGACCACAACGCACAGCACACGCACGCACACACGACACACACACACGACACGCACACGCACACACAGACACACACGACACACAGACACGACACGACACACGACACGACACGACACACGACACGACACGACACGACAGACACACGCAGACACACGACACAGACACGACAGACACACACGACACACAGACACGACACGACCACAGACACGACACGACAGCACAGACACGACCACGACAGCACACAGACACCACGCACAGCACACGACACGACACACGACACCACACAGCACACAGCACACACACACAGACACGACACACACACAGCACAGCACAGACACAGACACACACAGACACAGACACAGACACACGACACAGACACAGACACGCACAGACACAGACACAGACACAGACACAGACACAGACGACAGACCAGACACAGACCCAGACACAGCACACAGCACGCACAGGCACAGACACAGCACACAGACACAGGCACGACAGAGCACAGACACGACACAGACCAGACACGACACAGCACAGCAAACACAGACACAGACACAGACACAGACACGACACAGACACAGACACAGACACAGACACGACACACAGACACAGACACAGACACAACGCACAGACACAGACACAGACACACGACACAGACACACAGACACACAGACACAAGACACACAGACACACAGACACACAGACACACAGACACAGACACACAGACACACAGACACACAGACACACAGACACACAGACACACAGACACAGACACACAGACACACAGACACACAGACACACAGACACACAGACACACAGACACACAGACACACAGACACACAGACACACAGACACACAGACACACACACACAGACACAGACACACAGACACACAGACACACAGACACACAGACCACAGACCACAGACCACAGACACAAGCACACGACCACAGACACAGACCACAGACCACAGACGCACAGACGCACAGACCACAGACGCACAGACACAGACGCACAGACACACAGACACACACGCACAGACTCACAGACGCACAGACGCACAGACGCACAGACGCACAGACGCACAGACGCACAGACGCACAGACGCACAGACGCACAGACGCACAGACGCACAGACGCACAGACGCACAGACGCACAGATGCACAGACGCACAGACGCACAGACGCACAGACGCACAGACGCACAGACGCACAGACGCACAGACGCACAGACGCACAGACGCACAGACGCACAGACGCACAGACGCACAGACGCACAGACGCACAGACGTACAGACGCACAGACGCACAGACGCACAGACACACAGACACACAGACACAGACACACAGACACACAGACACACAGACACACAGACACAGACACTCAGACACACAGACACACAGACACACAGACACACAGACACACAGACACACAGACACACAACACACAGACACAGACACACAGACACACAGACACACAGACACACAGACACACAGACACACAGACACACAGGTACACAGGCACGCGCACACACACACAACACACACACACACACACACACACACACACACACACACACACCGCGACACCACACACACACACACACACACACACACACACACACACACACACACACACACACACAGACACAGACACAGACACAGACACAGACACAGACACAGACACAGACAGACAGAACAGACACAGACACAGACCAGACGCAGACGCAGACGCAGACGCAGACGCAGACGCAGACGCAGACGCAGACGCAGACGCAGACGCAGACGCAGACGCAGACGCAGACGCAGACGCAGACGCAGACGCAGACGCAGACGCAGACGCAGACGCAGACGCAGACGCAGACGCAGACGCAGACGCAGACGCAGACGCAGACGCAGACGCAGACGCAGACGCAGACAGCAGACAGCAGACACAGACACAGACACAGACACAGACACAGACACAGACACAGACACAGACACAGACACAGACACAGACACAGACACAGACACAGACACAGACACAGACACAGACACAGACACAGACACACACACACACATGGCGTTTCAAAATGTCATCCAAAATTTTTAGTACGCATTGTACATGTGAAATTAAGCTAATTTTTTTACAAGAGCATATGGTCCAAAGGTCACGATTTTCGAGATACAGGCCGTTGAAGTTTCGAAAAAGGGTCGTTTTCAGAATTCTGATACACGCAGTACTCTAGAAGAATATATATATATATATATATATATATATATATATATATATATATATATATATATATATATATACCTGCTATTGTTGCGTCCATACATTGTGTTTGGCCATAACACTATGCGTCCAGTTACTTTCTGCGTCCATATATGGACGCAGAAAGTTTTCCTTTACTAACCGTTTATCTTGCGTTCACAAAGGCTCCCGTAAAATTTTAGCCGGACGTCATAAGGTAGAATGAAGTTTAGTGGATATTATAGTTCAGCAAAGTTTCTGTAGATGATCTGCGATCATATATTCTTCGCGCCGTTTAAATATATAAACAAAAATATATGATACGGATGATGTGGCTTCCTTTCAATGTAGTTCAACTGCAGGGGGCAAAACTGTGCAAGCAGAAAAACCGGATGGTTAAAATTTATGTATATTACAGTTGAAAGTCCAATTTTATGTTAAATATATGACTCGTCTATACGCAGCAACACTGTTGACACCGAAAAATCGATTGACTGAAACTTATTAATATTATTGTAAAAAATCCTATTTTATTTTAGATATTGAATCATCTCGCTCTTGACACAGTATTTAATATTTCTCACATTTATTTTTACGTTATTTCTTATTTTCTGTTCATTACTTAAAATTGATAATTAAAATGAAGCCTAAGCCTGTCACAGGGATTTAACAAAATAGAATTAAATTTTTTTTGAAATAATTGCTTTTTGATTAAAAGTAAATTATAACTACGACACTAAATTTATTTTTTTTTCCTATTCTAAAATAAGTGACAATAATTCTTTTATTTTCGAAATAAAAGCACATTGCTGATAGAGGTACCATGCGCAACTAACAAATACTGCAAAGTTAGACATTTCGGACGAATTGCGTTTTTCACTTATTGCACCGAAACCTTTGGTCTTATGTTACAGAAAAAATACAAGATATCTTCTTAACACACATTACATACATTGGAATCTCACTCAAAAAATCACAATTTCTAGCGTTGTCTTGCTTATTTGCACAAAACAGTGCGTCTCAGGACAAAATCTCAACAGCAAATTATTACTAAAAATTAAATTCTGTATTAAGATAACGCAACGAAAAATGACGCTAACAGTTTCGTTATGCACAAAAATATTTTTTGCACAATAGTTGCAACTTAGCAAAAATTGCGTTATATGAATGCTTTTAAAAACATTATTTGGGAAAATGGTATATTTACTTATTAAATCGCAAGCATTCAGGTAGATACTCTGTCCTTCGCCAGCGTCAGGTGCATTATTTAGACCCTATTCTTCGAAATATTCCATGAAACAATTTGTAATCGATAGAGAAATAGGAGATCCCATAGCTACTGCGTCTAGCTCTTGATAATACTCGTCATTAAATAACATTTAATATTATCGATGATTTCTTCAACAGGAATTTGGGAAGGAGCCACAACAAAATCCAACCCTTTTGACAAAACAAAAGCAGTATCACATAAATTACAACAACTAAGATTAACTACAAGGTTGTCATATGTACGGTTTGTAAGGTCTGTGTAGTGTTGTGTTGTTTAATGTTAAGAGACTCAAATTTACTTATCTGCCTAATTTTCGTTTGATTTTCATATGTTTCTTATCTTCTATACAAAAGGTCAAGAAACCTCCTGTCATCATTTGACAACTCTTCTAATAAAAGAAAATGCAAATGGTAAATTACTTTATCAGGTTTGTACAAATCTCTTCTTGTAGCTAGAATGATTTCTCTTCGATGATATAGATTTGGCTTACTAAAAATCATCTTTGTTCCAGTAGTTTGGTAATGATGTTTGGTGAAACTTGGTATTAAGTTTTTTTTTATTTAGTCCTAGATCGTTTTAAGAAGGTTCTATCTTATCAATTTCTCACTTTTTTTCAAAACAGCCTCCCTATACAGCCATTTGATATGAGTTGAAACGTTCACGATTCAGCATAATTATTCAAAACACTGTTTGGGAAAATGGTGAATATATTTATTAAATCGCAAGCTTTCAGACACATACTCTGTCCTTCGTAAGGCGTAAAATGAAAATGAAAAGGTAACATAAAATGACAAATATTAACAAAGTCACTAGAGTATTACAGGTAAACCACTGTTGTAAAAGTTTCAGTTCTTGAAAATAGACATCCAAGTGTCGGACAGTTCATATCCATTACCTCTGTTCAAGTTGGTATGGGCTGTTTTAGAATCTCAATAGATTCTCGAATCTTCGTTGATATTAATTCCTATCGTTAGCCAGAATTCTTTTGTTTTCAAATTTTATATTGTGCAGTGTTTAAGGCATATTGAACAATTGCTGGTTTAGAAGATAATGTAAACGTAATTGCCTTTTGTGTTCTTTTAACCTGGTATTAATGCTTCTTCCCTTTCACAAATGTAGGCTTTATCACAAGAGCATGGTACTTCGCAAATACCCCATGTATGCAATTACTCAACATGTCTTAAACACTGCAAAATACAAAATTTGAAAACACAGGAATTCACGCTAACTATAGGGAGGGGTATACAAAGAAGAATCGAGAAGCTATTGAAATTCTGAAACAGCCTAACAACTTGAACAGAAATAATATATGTGAACTGTCCGATACCTGGATGTCTATTTTCAAGAACTGAAACTTTTACAACAGCGGTTTAATTTTAATTTTCTAGTTACCTTGTTAATATTTGCCACTTTCATAGTACGCCTGACGGGACAGAGTATCTATCTGAAAGCTTGTGATTTAATAAATAAGTTCACCATTTTCTCAAATAGTGTTTTTAGTATTTAAAGTTACTTTGTAAAAGTCGAATAGTTAATCGTTATTTCAAATTCTTCCACGTTTTCCCAAAAACAGGCTTTTAATTTTTAATAAATGTGTTGATAGAACTAGTCAGGCTCTAAAATTTTTTAACATTTCTCACCAACGATTTCGATTAGGCTATTAGCAAAAAACTATTAATTTTATTCATAGGAAAACCTTTTATCCATTGCCACTTTTAAATTAAGGTAGCGTGATGTTAATGCCAGATTAAATTCTGGGCAAAAAAGATACCGGGTGATTGCGTTTCGTGACAATAAGCGAAAATTATTTTAAAAACTTTAACCATATTAACGAAAAAATTTATTTTATCATCGAAACCTTTTTTTTATTTTTAGCAGCATGGAACCGATGCAGAATTGCATTTTGCGTAAAACGTTATCTTATTTACACATAAGATGCAAAATCAATAGTTATCAGTAAAAACATACAAATATATTCGAATAAAACACTACGGTTGTCCAAAAACGTCTTTATTGATATCGTTACAAGGGTTTTGTTGGAATGCAGCTCATAGTATACCTAATAGCATAACATGATACAATAAACGCAGGTTTACGTACTGTTCCTGACTTTATTACTGAATTTTGTTGAGAATTAGAGTGTTATTGCCACAAATATACGTTGTGCAGGTTATACTTGCAACGTAGACCATCAGTCTAAAAATTATAATAAAAATTTAATGTTCTTTCGTTTTCCTAAAGACGATAATTTAAACAAACAATGGTTACATGCTTGCAAGGGAGACGACAGTGTTAACGTATTAAATGCTAGAATATGTTCTTTACATTTTAGCAAAGCAGGTTATGAAAGAAACCTAAAAGTCTTAATATCTTAATTTCCATGATATGTATCATTGAAAAAAGTAACTCATTTCACCCAGTAATAATAATAGCAAGCATCAGAAAAATAAAAAAAAATGCTCCTAGTCAACTCTATACAAGTTAATATAAAAACATTTTACCGTTTATTAAATTTAAGTGAACATATTTATTATACGCATGTCCCAAATGGTTTCTTAATTAATACTAATTTGTATTTAAAAAGCTCAATTTTTAAATTTGGTTCTTATACAATAAAAATAATCTTTTTTTTTCTTTGTATTCTAAATACTTTTCTATTTTTTTTTTTTACACGCAATAAAAATATATTTTATAAAATTGTACTTTCATTCGCAGTCGTGTTTATGTGGATTAAATTATTACGGACTGAAAATTTTGCATAGTATATTCTTCGTACACGTAAATCAAATGAATACATTCTCAAATGTCTTATATGTGCAATATGTAATACTTTAAATAAACAAGTTATAACGGAGTGTTTTAAGTCAGTAAGTCGCTAATGCAGTACATTCGAATTTGCTCTCCCGGTGACGTCATGCGCACGGCGGACTGATTTGCGACTGCTAAGGATCCTATCTTCTGTTTATTGTATCAGGACGCAGAATGTTTATATTAATGAAAGTAATATACTCGGACGTAGTAACTATGTACGTATGAAAGGACGCAGATGGAGAATAAGAAACAAAATTCGTCTTGAGAAGGAAATTTTGTTTTTACTTTTTTGATATACCGATTGTCTCATATATACCAAAAAAAAAAAATGGTATGCATTCTACGAAAATACCCTCCACGGACGTAAAGTTTCATTTTTTGTATTTTTGCCGCATAATCCCCTCTGATATGGCACCCTCGAATTATTAAACCAGATCAACACCTTACAGTGTACAGTAGTCGAGCTAATATCTTATGTACAAAATAAAGGAACAGAATAAAAAATTAAACTAAACATAAACTAAACTAAACTGGTGAGAACGAAATAAAGTAGCCAATTTTTCACAGCAAATGTTCAAATAAACTGCCATTCTGTTCTCTACAAAATGCCAAACGTCTAACGTATGAGAGCTGGACTCTAGTTAATATTCCTTCGTCAAGTGAACGAAATGCTTGAGTTATCCTACTTTTCATATCGTCAGTAGTCGTTGGATGAACTTCTGATGTTTAAATTTACGTCTTTAAGTAATATTGGAAGATCGTCTTGGAGAAACCGCAAGTATCTCTCCACATTCAAAGTGTTATTAAAGAAGAAAGCACCAATTGCACGATTATCAATAGTTGCTCACCGCACATTTAGGGACCAACGATTTTGCAAGTCAACGGTCCTGAGCCAATAGGGATTTTCCGTTGCATAATAATGCACAATGTGTCGGTTAACCAATCCATTGCATTTAAATGTTGCTTCGTCACTAAATAACGTATGATTACAAAATTCCCAATTTTCGTCCACAAGCACACTCATTTGATTTGAAAAATTAACTCTATTTTGAAAATCCTAGCCACATAGCTCATGATGTAGTTCCAAATGGTACGGGTGAAACTTGTGCTTTAGTATAATTCGACTCATAGTACCTTTCAATATATCAATTTCTACACTTCACAAAATAGACCACACAAACTGTATATTCCTGGAGAGCTTATCACAAGTGCTATTTAGCGGTGTAAAAGTATACGGGTTGTTCCATTTGACAAAATTGAGTTATTCAGGGTTTTGCGTTTGGTCACGCCCTGTATACGTTAATGCGAAGTGGTTGTTTAATAAGTACTAATATGGAAGTTTAGAGAATAGAAAAGCACTGGACACTTTAATCGATGATTCATTTCCGACAGTAAAGTTGTGATGACTTTTCAAACATGACGCCTTTTCACTCTATTATCGACCATAAAATCTAAACGGTTCATAATTCGCGGATTAACTTTAAGCCCATTTTGATGAGAATGAAAAGTGCTTTCAAGTTATGACACAATATAGGGAGGGCTTGCATTTAAAAAAACATGAGTATGGTGCGCCACTCTGTATATCACCCTGTAAATGAAAAAAATAGTTTTAAATTGTGCAGAATGTTCGTAGTTATCTTTGAACAAAAACGTAAGTGGATAACTCAAACAACAACCGGGTACTGTAGTAGTCTTACATTTGCGTTTTCAGATTTCATATTTTCTAAAACTATTATGATTTATTAAAGACGAAACGTGTCAGTTTGTATGAAATATTAACAAAAATACACGATTTCATACCCAAAAGATAAGTATTGCAATTACTCAGATCTGTTATTTAATGGTGAAAAAGTTAAATTTACTGTATTATATATATATATATATATATATATATATATATATATATATATATATATACATTTGATTATCAACATACAAACATCACAATAAACATCCACAATACAGCGCACCATCTTAGTCGATTTTGGTAATTCTTGATACAATTTTTAAGCTTCGATCTACTTAATGCAAATGTTTGAGTATTACAATTAGCACAGTGGTATTAATTGTACACGTTTTCACAATAATTGCAACTATTGTGATCCGAAAAAAAAACGTTTTATGAAATGCTAAGTCGACATATTTTTACGTTTGCCGAAAGTAATACTTATTAATAAAACGTTTTTTACTGACAACCATAGCTGCAATTACTATCAAATCTTGTAAAATCAGTATTTCGTAAGAAATTCTGTAAACTTTCATTTTCAAAACAATATTAACTAAACCAAACTGCGAATAAATCAAAACTTTCTAATACGAATAAACCACAGCTTAGAAAGATAATACTTACACAAAACGCCCGTTGCGCAGAATTTGAAGAAATGAGCAAAAACTGAGCGTTAAGGAATCCATATCGTAATATAGCACATAAAAGAATAGCTACGATCACGATTGTAAATATGGACAGAGCTTTTTAAGATGGAGCATTAGATAAAAAATGTGATTGTAGGGTTTCGTCATGTTTTTATTG
The DNA here is from genome assembly GCA_036346205.1 of Vesta saturnalis. NCBI lineage: Eukaryota > Metazoa > Arthropoda > Insecta > Coleoptera > Lampyridae > Vesta > Vesta saturnalis. Next base: position 857,513 of record JARFJB010002098.1, on the reverse strand, counting down.
CATTTCGAGTATTTTAGAAAATAATTATTCAATACTGCTATAAGATTTTGAAGTTGATATTTAATGACAAAATCGTATCTACATTGCAATGTGCAGTATGCAAATCTATTTTTTTTAATACGTGTAATATACCTCGTTATTATACAAGTAAGGGCGTGCCATTAATCGTTAATGTTCTTGGATTTTAGCAGATACAAACATTTGTATAAATTTGAGAATTGTAATGCTAAACTTTAAACCGATAAAATGATGCTACTGAATTATTAAATGTATTGTTAGAATACACTTAATCTTATATGCTAGTGTTTTCTAACGAATTATTTTGTGTAGATCGTTGACGTTTCTATTCACGCTTTGGGTTTATTGATGAGTATATTGTTTATTTATTGGTTGGAAATATCAAATAGCTCAATTTTTAAAAGGGACACAAATAGTGCTGCTCGCTAAATGTTCCACAAATAATCCTAGAAGTAAATAACGTATACATTCCACAAACATATAAATGTGTTGGTTTGAAAAATTTATAAAGTCTATTTAGCCCTCCTGAAATTACATATAGAACGTGACAGTTTTACAGAAAAGAGCTTCAAATACAACCGTTATGTTACCTACACATTGAATTTTATTGAATGGAACAAACAAATGTTGATGTTATGACTAATTGGAAAAAGAGACTTAAACACGTACGTCTTTATAATTAAATTTTGGTAGCAAGATAAAGTGCCATCTCAAACACGAAATGGATATTCAATAGACCGAATGAGAAGGTATAAACTGTAATGACAAAATTCCAAATAAGAGCACACTTTAACTAGTTTAACCTGTAACGAGGGTTACATTGGTTTACAAAATTTCACGTTAAGCAAAGAGGCATTCCAGTACTATTGGTTAATTTAATCGCCTATACCTTGTCACAGTTAACTTACAGAAGTTTAAATATAGGTAGTGTTGCTAATCCAACCAAATGAACGAAGGGAAGCATCTAATCTAAAGTAATTTAACTCCTTTGATGTCTCTATTAAGGATACGAGCGTAACAAAATCAGAAAGGAAGTGTATAACTATACGGCCATTGCATTAGCGCCTTTTGAAAAGCGTCGTTTACACAATTTTATTAAAACTGTACTCTGCGTGTGCATACAAAACTTTCAAATTAAATCTCTAATCTTTCTCGCTTTTATACAAATTTATGCCACTCTACAAGATCTTTAAAATGGTTAGATGTAGTTACGCAACGAAATTTGATTTTGTAATCCTCTATACTTGTCGCTGGAAATGGTAGATTTATTAAAATGAGCACAAAAAGCTCACATCCTGACGATTGAATTCGTAAAATGCTTATACTTTACATATCTATTTTTCATAAAATCAATGGTAATATCAGACAGAAATAACTAAATAAATAAATAGATCTGCCCTTAATTCTCAATGCTTTTTTTCAGTTTAGTCTCAACTTAAAATTCCGTATTGTTTACAATTAATTAATGCACTATTTTGTTTTTGAAATTGAGATTATAATTATAAACATAACATACTGAATGCATTTTAATTAGTAATTGTATTTTTAGATTTCATTATGTGCTGAAATGGCATCTGAATTACGTTTTGCACTGCGATGTCACGGTTCATCAAAACCACTGCGCACCAAGAATAAATCAAGCGGTACCAATACGGGATTAGAGGAAAATAGATTTCCTCAACTTGGTTCTTATCCTGCATATGGTTTTGTTATAGATAAGGAACCACTTGGTTAAATTTGTTAAAGTTAATAGAAATTATGTCTAACATTTCAAATTTTAAAGTTTCTATTTATACATTTGCATATACGTGTTTTGTGGTATGCGTTTTCTGATTGTTAAAATATTTTATAGTTTAAGCGTGATTTTAAACTACTAATCAAATATATACATACAAACTGTACATAATAAACTAATCTTGTACATATAAATCTAGTTAAAATGTTAATATTTTAGGATTTTTACAGTTTTCACATTTTAGTTATACGTTTTGGACAAATGGAAGGATTTTAGTTTTTTATTGTTCACTAATATAAATGTTGGATATAGATTAAGAATGGTCAGTACGAATAATTTTATTACTAGACACGAATTACACTGTATGTCGTCCAATTGCTAAGTCCAAATCAAGCTCATCCAGACTTTTTTTACATGTTTGGATGTGTTTGGTTTTTACATATCCACTATACATTTTGTAAATACTTCATTATAGAGAATGTTTGTGTGCTAATGAGACCTTTGTAATATTATTAACTCTTTCTATTTGTGCATAAAATTACAAATAAATAAGTTTCGTTTTAATTTATTATATTGAAAACTGGGGTTGCTAATTATAACTCTTCGGTTGTATACACTTAGTATTTAAATTCAAATGCGTTGAGTCAATGCACTACCAAAAATAACGCAGTTTGGGTGTTGCCTGAGATATAGTGCTGTATTTCATAAGATTTCTAATAATTTCATTATCATGAAATTAGTGCTTATTATTATTTATTTGATTATAAGAAGTTGTGGTCAAGAATTACGAATTGGTATGTAAAATATGATAATTTCTTTTATGTGGTGATCTATTTATAACTTCAAGAATTACTTTTTCAACAAAAAGGTTAGGTTACGAATTTACAATTTAATCTGTAATAAATTGAACATTACGAAATGCGCAATCTATTAATAATAGTGTGTGAAACACTGACGTAAAATTGTTTGTCTTAATCAAAACAGTAAATGCGATAAGTTTGCACATAGAATAAAATATACGTAAATTACCAATCAAACAAGCGGCCAACTTAGTAAACAGAAATTGTGTTAGAGTTTAAATTCAAAAACTACCATTTGTAGAAATAGTTCTCTAGTGAAGTAAAGACTAAACTAAGTTTTCTGGGTATTTAAATATCCATTGAATATAAATTTGAAATTTAACCAAATATGGAAAGCAATTTAACCAAATTGGAAAACTTGCTTTTCCTCTACGTTTTAATTATATTAGAAATAGATAATGAGTCATATTTTTGTGAAGTTTATTCAAATGCAATCAATTTTTAAAACACACCCCATTCGCTATATATATATATATATATATATATATATATATATATATATATAGTACTATCTTAAGCATTCATTTCTTTGTTCAATGTTTAGAAATGTACCAAATGTACAGTTTGATGGTTGCTGAATGTAAGTCTTAAACGTTCAAACTTATAAACACTGTGGCAGTTATTTTGTTATTGACTTTCTGTCTGCATTCTTAGTATCCACAATAATGTTTTGGCATTTGTCGACTCATGCTATAATTGCAAGATAAATAGCTCAAATTAGTTGTGGCTTGTAACTCAGGCGTAAGAAATATATACTCTTTCAAATGACACATATAGTTAAATGGCAATCTGTAAGCAAAAATAACTGACTACGTCTTAATAGTTAAATATTGAAATGTATAGATTTAACGGTCACAAACTCCAACCTTCAAAAGTTTTTGCCCTTAAGGATTAACAATATTAACAATATTTTCTTTATATTGAAAAAAGAAAATAAATCAAATTTGTTTACTGGTGATCTTACGGATAATATAAATCTTTTTGTTAATATAATGATATGATACTCTTCCACTATCCCCTAATAAAAAATTTTGCAATGTTTGTTACTTCAATTTTCTAGGTGACGCGTGCAATCTAATGTTATAGTTTTGTAATATTTTCTATTCCTTGAAAAATTTTGCACTAGTACGTTACTGCTATTACAGTCTTAAATTTTTTAATCATCCATCGTTAACCGAATAATTTTAGGCCTGTAAATACCAATTACTTGATTTTGGTGTTTTTTTTTCACAAAAACTCCAACCTCTCCGTATAGAACGATTTCACATAATTTTTATTTGACTTATTAAGATGTACAGTATTATTTTTTGCATAATAAAGTGTCACGTAGTTGCTTTACTATAGCCTGTCCGGTAGAACTGAACGGGTATCGGATTAACAAGGAGGATTGTCAATATATGGTTCTATTGTGCTTGAAACCGCCTTAATGCTTTGCTGTCTCGTACTTATTGTACGTGACAAAGAAAGATGGATATATTATGAATAATGCCTCTATTTCTGCCGAACAAAAGCGTTTGCAACTTTCACACATAATGACAAGGCAATAAGAATCAGATGCAGGTAGAATAGAAATTCAATAGGTATAATAAAATGCCAGTGGTTCTCAACACTGCTTTAACATTATATAATTTGTGAAGAAATGCAACTTTTGTATAATAAAAATAATAATCGATTACTAATTACCTATAAGTAATTTCAATTGACACCTTTCACTTATACTTATAACAACAATAACAAATACATTTTTATTATAGTTAGTAAATATTAATTAAATTACAAAGATATACTTTTATAATTAAATGTAAAATTATAATTGTCATTCGGCTTCAGATTCATCACTTCCTGAGTCATCCAAATCTTGGAAAAGATGATAATATAGATATTGCAGTTGTTTTATTTATACCTATATGTACCTACTAAATGGTATAATAATCTACTATTAATTACTTATTGTTACAGTATTGCATATTTATTTGGATTCTTTTGTAATTGGAGTACACTAAAACGTCATTACCATACTTAGGTATACAATGAACTTTCTAAATGTAAATTGAAATACCTATACTTAATCGAATATTCATTATTATGAATGGCTTTTATAAATGTTTATTATAAAACTTGCATTCTTCCATAAATTTTAAATGTAATGTTAAAGCAGTGTTGAGAACCACTGGCATTTTATTATACCTATTGAATTTCTATTCTACCTGCATCTGATTCTTATTGCCTTGTCATTATGTGTGAAAGTTGCAAACGCTTTTGTTCGGCAGAAATAGAGGCATTATTCATAATATATCCATCTTTCTTTGTCACGTACAATAAGTACGAGACAGCAAAGCATTAAGGCGGTTTCAAGCACAATAGAACCATATATTGACAATCCTCCTTGTTAATCCGATACCCGTTCAGTTCTACCGGACAGGCTTTATCATTAAAGTCCAAATAGAAGAAATAGCGAGTGTGAACTTTCAAGATAACACCAAAATAACACGTAAAAACAGTTTTTTTATGGAATTGTAAACTTGCACCGTTATTATACATAATCGAAATACTTGCCTTTAGGGATTTTAAACGGTCTATTTCTCAATTTATATTTTATGTAAATTTGTACGTTTCGAAAATTACTAATTCGTCAGTAAATGGTAATTTTTGGAAGAATTGCTTGAGATGTTAGAACAAATATTACCGTTTACTGTAATTATTATCGAAAGCAATACATGCATATAAAATATAAACACGCCATTTAAAAAAGCCAAAAGTGAAATACAATGTTTGGTGTTAGAAACTGATTTTAACAAATAAAAAAGACCTTATTTATCATCGCATGTCTGTTTTTATGTACGAATCGGTCCCCAAAACGTTATAAAATTAAATTAATGTATTTAATTTTCCGAAAAACTTGCTTGATAGATTATCATCATTTGACCTGTGCAATCAGTGGTTGCCGGTGTTATCTTACGACACCCTACATGTAAAAGATATATTTGAGAGGCTGCTTTTCACGGGTCGTTCTGATAATTGTCACAGTCCACTTCATTTTTCAGACATAACAATCCACTTCATTTTAACAGTGGCCAAATTTTCAATAAAATATGAATTTTCAGTTGCTTAAAAAGATGATTACCAAGTTATTAGCGAAAAGTCTTCAATCAGGTGCATTGGAAAAGCTAAAAAATAATACAGGTTTGTTAAATATTTCAAGAAGCATAACGTATACTTTAAAGCTAGTTACGTCGCCGAAATCTGCCTAAAAGTTCTATATATATATATATATATATATATATATATATATATATATATATATATATATATATATATTTTTTTCAAATTACTGTTCCCATGTACAATGTGTCTCAGATGCCTAAGTATAGGCTAATAGTTCCAAAACCCTTGAAGATACATATTTGAAATTTTGGAAATAACTATTTGGTGAAGGTTGTAAACAGCGTCAACTATAATTTACTATCTAATTCTGAAGGTCATTAAAAAATATCTAATATTGCCGCAAACCTAAGGTCTCTAAACCCATGCTGTACGTATAAGTTATTCAATAAATTAATAAAATGAATGTTTTGCATGACTAAATGAAAAATAAATTGATTATTTCAAGAGAATAAAAAAATAACAATTCTAATCTAAGATGTCAATGGAACGATGGCTTGGACAATACATGTTACGGACAGACTGACAATGAATCATAACGTTAAGACGAAAATATTGGGAATGAATCTATTGCATCTCTTACGTAGTATAATACGTTTATTAAACCGATCACATGTACCAAGTTGATTCTAGCGAAGAGTCCATTTACGATATAAATTTGTCGATATCTATATTCGGTAGATTTCTTTCAATTTCTGATTAATTTACTGTATTTTTCAATTTTTAGTTTCTATTATCTAGTGATCCGTAGAAACATTTATTAAGTAGAAAAACACAAACACAAAAACAAAATTATGAGCTAAAATAAAAATAGAACAAACGTAAAAATTATTTTAATCAATGGTAACTTGATTTTTTCAAATGGAAAGATCATTTTTTCATTTTTGCCTCAAATGCAGAATTTTTGTACCTTTCTAATAATATAAAATTTGTTGGTATCTGTCTTCGGTAGATTTATTTAATTTGCTGTATTTTTCAATTTTCAGTTTCTGTGAGTAACTAGCAGGCTTTGAAAGATAAATTTGACATTTAACTGATAAGAATGGCAAATTTTGCTGAAAATGAAATGATTGATATGGTTTTTATTCTTGGAGATTACTCCAAAAATCCGTTCCTATCGAATCGAATGTACAAAGCAAGATATTCTAACAAGGAGCGTCATCCAAGAGAAGAATGGTTCATAAATACGTTAGAAAGATTTATTTCAACAGGAAGAGTTCATTATTTTGAAAACCTACATTGAACGAAGATAATTAACTCCTATACTTTAATTGCAGTAATAGAAAGAGATTTTCAAGTAACTAGAACATCTGTCAGAAGAATAATTTAAAAAAAAAATTGCATCTTATTACATCCAACCACATCAAGTGCTCAAAGAAACCTCAAAATAGGATTAATTTTTGAAATTGGGAAGAACAAAATTTAAATGAAAATGTACAATTTTTGGATAAGATCATGTTTACAGACGAGTGTGTCTTCCACCTCAATGAATTTGTTAACTAGCACAATTTTCATTATTACTCATATGAAAACCCTAACTATTTTCGAGTTCATAGTTAAAAAAATGGTCGATTAATATGTACGCAGGCATATTCGGTGCTTTAGTTAGTCCCTTTCCGATCGACGGTATTCTAAATTCGACTTTGTACCTGAATTTCTTCGATAATGAATTATTTGGACTCCTTGATGACGTGCCGCTCGCTCAAATTACGTACATGTGTTTTTCAGCAAGATAGCGCACCTCCACAACGTGCCCGTGTAGTAAGTGAATGGCTTAATAAAGCATTTGTTGAAAACTAGATAGGAAGGAATGGACCAACACGATGGCCAGCGAGATCTCCAGATATTTCTTCACTTGATTTCTTTTTGTGGTGGCACGTCAAGGAAAACGTGTATGCTGATGTGCCTACTACTGCGGAAGATATGAAAAATACTTTTTATTTTATTTCAGCTCGTAACCTTGTCTTCTGCGTTTAGGTGCTTGCCTACTTAATAATAAGCAAATAAATCAGGAATAGTGAAATTAAAACAAATTATATCTTTAGAAAGGTAAAAAAATTCCGCATTTGATGCAAAAATGAAAACATAGCCTTCCATTTGAAAAAATCAAGTTACCAATGATTGAAATTTTCTAATGGAAAGAAATTTCTCTAAACACAATAAGAATTTGGATTTGACCATCCGGTCTAGGCTGGTACATTTTATGTTCAGTAACATCGCAGAGTCACGGCGTTCTAAGTTTTGTGCTCACAGCGATATTTAATGTTTTTTAGGTATCTTCTTTGCGTAAAAATGACGAATTGTGGCTCAACGATTCGTCTTAGGTTGTTACTTGCTCAAAGGTACTGATGCCCAAAACTAGGTGTTGTGCCGTAACCGGAAGCTCAGTCGTTTTGGGAAAACATTTGAATATGTGGACGTATGGTTGGCTTAAGGAATACACAATTTTAACAAAAGAAATACACTGAGGACTATAGTACAATTAAAATAAAAATTGAAGTTAACCGGAAAGAGGACAGGTCAATTTAGAATTCGCATGCTAATACGTGAAGAAAGAAAAAGAACACAATTCTTCATTGCTTAACACAAACTAACCCCCCTCCCCCAAATAAACAAAACACTGTTTAATATCTCTAACCCAAAATGGATAAACGTGTTTATAACTTTAAATGTTGACGGTAATAGTAAAACAACATATATGTGTAATAGGACAGCTAAACTGCTAGTGCGTATAAACCTTATCTAAATTAATACACAAACAACTTATAGCAAAACGTTAATAAAGCTAAATCGTTTCAATACTAAACCACTTACTTTTTCAGTGCTAACCCAACTGCATTATTAAAAAAATAAAAATGAAACAAAACCAAGGGTAGAAAAAACACAACAATGGCAGACCGTGGTTCTGTGAAGAGCTCTTCTTAAAACGTGACTGCGTTTCTTTTAACTCAAAGGCAAATAAAATAATAAAAGGTAATTCACCAAATCGTATACTAGCCATATGTCTACCACATTATACATGCAAGAAAAGGTATGTAACTCAATACTATACTACAGTAATGATTTTACCGATAAAGTAGAAACCCTATAATTGAATAATAACCACTGCAATCCCCCATAGTAACAAATAAAGCACTAAACAACAATTATAAATTTTGTGGCTGAAGGCCGCATCACCTACAAATACATTAGTACCTAATAACTTTCTCGTTATTGTAACACTTGTTACAAAGCACATTAAAGCCTTCGTTTTTGCATATAAAGCAGGAAGCGCAAAACACAAATCAAAAATTTAATTACATTAGCAAGTATTAAAAGTTCAACAAGGATCACCCGGTACAAAGAATTAATTTTACAGAAGCAAAATTCAAGCACAAATAAACCACAAACTTCAGAGCGATATGTTTAGAAGGTAACACCTGTTCGCAATACAATTAGTGTTCTTAATAACATTTAACACACAAATAAATAAGACACAGGAGAAGCAGATTATAAAATTCCAAAGGGGGCACCTTGCGTGAGTTGTACATTTTTATTAGTTTTTGCAAATTCTAATGTAACAAATAACATTTTAGGACCATAACCTTATTAATTACATCGACAAATCATGCCTAACGTTTAAGTTTATACCGAACACCTGCAAGTAACTGAAGCACACCTTTCTTGATAACTCATAGAATCAGAAGAGAGCAATATCCTAAGTAATTATGATGGCCGTATATGACTGTTTATTTCTGCAGGGTTCCGTCACGAAATAAATAAAATAAGACTCACCAGTAAGTTGGTAATGACAAGAATACCCAAACGGCTTACTTGATTTAACCTCGGTGTTTTAGAGAGAGGTCGAGTCGATAGCGGAGCCAACCCCTTGAGTTAGACAAATCTGTTGTAATTCACCGTGAACACCTTAGTATATTTAGTGCTGAGTTGCCACCTCTAGTTGTTGAAAAAGAAATCGTAACTAAGTAAGGTGTGTTGCCTAAAAACTGGTATGAACAACTCTCAATTTTGAGAGAAAATGCGAAAACTAAATAAAACGTCACAATGTGTGATACATGAAGTCGCACTAGAATTGACCAAGGAATCCAAATAAGCAATAATAACCAGGGGGTTCCATTTAAATATGCAACTTTGATAAATCGCCCTGTATAAACTTTGCGATTCAAATGAAAATGTTTGGGTTTGTAACCTTAAGAGATATTCCTTAATAAAGCCACAACATACACCATATATTGCATAATGGACTCCACGTGCTTTACACTATTTGTGCACACACCATGTGTCATTTAACAAACTGTATCAATTATCAGGCGATAGGGAGGTATTTATTAAAACTAACAGCTCGATATTTAAAGTGTGATTGAAACAAAAAATCTACAACAATTTTGGGAGATGGAACGAGAATTGGTTATTAGAATTAAATATATTTGCGAAGTACGTGGCACTAAATCCAGTAATTTGTAGGAATGTATAGTGACGTGTATTGCTCGTTATTACATCTGATAGGTATCAGTTTTATCTGGATTACAGGAAGCATACCCAATTAGAAATTATCGACCCGAAGGTACTAGATGAGATTCTAGAAATGTGCTTAAACTAACATTATCATATTGGGCTATCAGAATTTTGTTTCAAGTTTTACATATTGATGTAACAACCCTTATAAAACCAGTAACGATCGGAATAGATATTTCACTACTTTTCATATCGCTTCCTTTCTTTTTAAAGTTTATATCGCTGCTTGTTTCCGTATTCTTGTTATCGTGTTCATAAGTTCCTAACAATACATTTTGCTTTGTTGCAGTCTTTTAATACATATTCCACAAGAATTTGTGCTCACAATCGAGTTCAGTAAACGTTTTTTTCACCTTGAAACAGTGAACTATTAGTCCCATGTAATGGTTGAAAATTCATGCAAACATTTGTGGCATAGCTGTGTACTGCCATACAACACAACCGCAGGGTGTTATAATGATTTGGGAATCTTACACACGAAAGGCTTGTTGTTCTTATTGTAGTATCAAGTATAAGTGTAGAACTTATCGTTCGATTAATTGCACTATGCATAAGCATAACAAATTAAATTGTAATCACCGTAATAATTTTAAGTATTAAAAAGAATCTTTCAATTTTTTATTTGATTTATGTCACAATAGTGCAAATTTCTTCAAATAGTTATTTGTATCACTAGGTCAGAAACCTTCATTATACGAGATGACCAGAATTGCGGGTTGATATGTTAGACGAGGTCCACTGCAATGCTCTCAAAAATAGTTTCTGAACATGTGATACGTACCATTCTTTGTGCTGGTGCTATATTTAATTAAAAATATTTTTAAACGTTTGTTTGGTCACGCCATCATATTTTAAGTTATGTTGGCACCATTGAACATCTACTTGTCAAAAGGCTCTAAATACGTATGACAGCTGTTAATCCATAAAAGGTCAGTGACGTTTATCTAAAAAAAATCACGTTTTGCCTGTCTAGGTCAGAAACAATGAGTTTCTGGAAGACTTCAAATTGAAAAACCAGTATTGTCGTACGGAAGCACAAACAAGTTAACAACTTTTAAAGATATAATCATGCAGGAAGGGCATCGTTTTCAAGATATTCCTCTTTGACAATTTTACTAAAGAATAAAAGTAACGTACTAAAACCGTCACAATTATTAGTTTTAATATGTCCTTCACTAATTTATAACGACGATTACGATCGTGACGGCGGTAACAACAGAGACGATAAGATACACTCCAGTTGAGATGGTCGTCAATACATTAGCGCTTGGTAAGTAGTCGTTACTTACACGAAAACTTTGTTACTTCTGGTCTACACCATTTGAAGTAATGAATCAAGTTATACGTGACACATGACTACATTTGCTTGTAGTCTTTGCCTCATATCTTGTTTACCTCACAACGCACAACTGTTCGATCCATGAATGAATCAGGTATGTATAGCTAAAAGAAATAGAAATAGAATCGGACCTGTGAGTAACACCCATGTTCATATCTAAAATATCTTTTGGGTAAATATCAATATACACGCGAAGCTACCTATTTGCTGAAAAAGTATAACCGAATCTTAAAACATCATCATACACAAGCAATTTTTACCTTCGAACCTACATATATATATATATATATATATATATATATATATATATATATATATATATATATATATGTGGGTATAGAAGGTTATGCAATCGACTTTTTTTTCACTATCGCTAAATCGACATCTCAGCTCACTTTACAACGTTTGGCCAAGTTTCTCCAAGATCGGCCGTGATATCTGGATGTCTGTGTCGTGTCCCGATGTCTGTGTGGATGTATGCTAGAATCCACGATAACTCTAAAACCAAAATAGCTACGTACTTAAAATTTTATAGGTAAGGTTCTTTTCATTGGACTTGGAGCTGTTTAGATTTTGGAAGAAATCCAGCAGCTGGAGGGGGGTTTATTAGAAACAGCTTTTGGTTTTGATCAGATATTTCTAAAATAGCTGCATATTTCAAAGATACAAAAATACCCGATTATAGACCTTAAATACAGGGTTATTACAAATGACGTTCATGATTTCAAGTGCACATAAAACTAGTTGTATTTGTCATAGAAAACAATAAAATGGTTACATTTTAAGAAAAACTTAAAAAGTTTCATCCCAGGTGCCAAGAATTATAAATGTTCCATATGGGAACCCCTTGTTATACGACAGATGTTAAGCGTGTAATCAAGCTCTTGCCATACTTTGTTAAGAGTGTTCAGGTCGATTGTTTCGATAGCTCTGGTAATCCGTTGTTGGATCTCAGGTATGCTTTCTAGTGGTGTGCACACTTTATGTTTGATGTATCCTCACAGGAAAAAATCACAGGGGTGATGTCCGGAGATCTTGGACGCCAGTTCAAGAGTGCACCATCACTGCACGGCTGATTCATCTGCCAGGCAGCCGATTTTGAAGTCCAGAATGAAGTTTACGGATTCTTGTTCTAATTTCGGTAGAAGCCATTCCGTCATCATGTCCAAGATTTATTCCATTTTTGTTTGTCCAACAAAGAAAAAAGGTCCGTATACTTTGTTGTAAATGATAGTACAAGACAAATTAACTTTCGGAGTGTAAGTGCTCGCTGGAGGTGTGTGGGTTCTTCGAACCCCGTATTATGACATTATGTCTGTTCACGGTACCACACAAGTGGGATGTGGCTTCATCACTAAAGACTAAACATTTTACACAGTTTTAATTTTCCATCAATGCCTACATGTTCTCACAAAAAGAAAGTCTTAGAACTTTGTCCTTTGGTTTTAATGCTTGAACAAGCTGAAGTTTGTAAGGCTTGAAATTTATACGTTTACGTGAAATTTTCCAAACTGTTGGCTGTGGTATAACAAGCTGTTTGCTGCATTTAACAGTAGATTTCTGTGGACTACGCGTAAAACTTTTCCTTACCTGCTCTACAGCGTCATTGCTTACTGACTGATTTCTTTTCACAAATGCACCAATTTCTCTTAAAATTCAAGTACTACTTGTGACTGCTAGGAGAATCTTGATTAAATTTGGTTCTAAAGTAACGTTGCACACTAATAACTGATTGGTTGATGTGATAATCCAACACATCAAATGCTTTCCTGTCTTCAAATTCAGCCATTACACAATTGACAACAATTGACTTTAACAAATAGCTGGCACGTACTTAAATCAATGTAAACAAAACTTTATGAGTTTTTCTTTCCAGTGGTACCAACTGAAATGGTCTTAAAACAGGTTAATCCAGTAATATTTATAATTGAAATCGCGAACATCATTTGTAATAACACTGTATATCAACTAATTATGTTCTATACAATATTTTGATACGACGCGTAATTTAGCGGTAAAAAAATTCATAAGGTAGAATTTAAGTGTAAAATTCTTTCAATATCTGAATAACGATTAATTTTATAAGAAAAGGTGTAGAAATATTTTTTAAGGAAAATTTAATTTTACATAAACTTTCTTTATAAAGTTTCTTAATAGTCCAAGACAAGTCTAAAAATTAATTAGATATGAATGAAAATGGTTAAACTGTATTATTGATATCTTACAGAAGCGCGCGGCTTTGGAATTTTTTTTTAAGTTAACTTGTATTTATCTATTAATCTCTATCTGACATCAAGTTTTCAACCATTTTGACATTCATTTTTGCTTTTGTTTTTACAATGTTGCCTGTTTTCGTTATGAACGTATGAAGTGGTTACACACTTACGCTAAAAAAATGTTAACTACAATTTCATTTCTTTTAATTTTTTTATGTTAGCATCTAGATGTCTATTATCTTTGTCTGACATGAAGTTTTAAATGTCTGTTTGACATAGATTATTGTTTTTGTTGTTTAGTGTTGCTTCTTTTCGCAATGAACTTATTATAAAAGAGGTTGCATAATATTGCAAAATATATGATGTGGAACACGGCACGACCTTCCAACCTACAAAATGGAAATTAAAGAAATGAAATAATTTTAATAATATTTTTTAAGGATAATTATTTAACCTCTTTTATAAGAAGTTCATTACGAAAAGAGGCAACATTGTAAACGAAAAAAAAAATCTCTGTCAAACAGACGTTTAAAACCTTATGACAGACAGAGGTTAATGGACATCTAGATGCTAACTTAAATTAAAAGAAATGAAATAATTTTAATTTCAATTTTTTTAGGATAACTATGCAACCTCTTTTTTAATAACGAAAACAGGCAACATTGTAATAAAAAAAATAATAATCTATGTCAGAATGACGTTTAAATGTTCATGTCAGATAGAGATTATTAGACATAAATGCATGCTAACGTAACAAAAGTTCCAAAGCCGCCCACTTCTATAAAAATATCGATAATACAACTTCAGCATTTTCAATCATATTTATTTAATGTTTACATTTATTTCGCTTTACATTAACAAACTTTATGTAAAATTAAATTTTGTTTAATAAGTACGTCTATACTTTTTCCTATACAATTAATCGTTATTCAGATAATGAAAAAATTTTAACTAACACTTAAATTCTACCTTAGGAATTTTTTGCCGCTAAATTACGCTAAATTCGATAGAACATAATTAATCTAAATGTTTAAGGTCTACATGTAGGTATTCTTATATCTTTGATATATGGAGCTGTTTTAGAAATATTTGATAAATACCAAAAACTGCCCCAATAAACCCCCCCTCTCCTCCGCTGGATTTCTTCCCAAAATCTAATCAGCTCTAAGCCAAATGAAAACAAGCTTACATATTGCAGAACCTTTTATACCTACATATGTATATGTAGACTGGAAGATAAAAGAATGTTATTAAAATTATTTCATTTCTTTTAATTTCCATGTTGTAGTAGTATTAACATATTAGGAAGTAAAATGCCCGGGACAGATCACCAAGTTAATTGACATTCTATGATGAGTCCACTAGTACAGTTCTTTCACGTAAAAAACTAATAATTTTAGTTTAAAGTTTAAACGATTATAAAATCGATAATTAAATGTTCCTGAAAATACTTATTTGTTACATACTGGTCGTTATACATTCTCTGTTGTATCTGAAACAACTTTTGAAATGAGGTCTGCTAAGCACACTTACAGATTGCTTAACAATATTAACACTATTCAGAAAAGAAATTCTGAGAATTTTTGGCAAACGGCTAAACACGTATTCTCCGTTAAAAAAATGTTAACAAATAACGTTTTAAGTTTTGGCTCTATTACCGAAATATTTACAAAGTATATCCATCAATAAAAATGGCAGTATTACCTTTCGTTACTCGATAGTTGTTCGTATTCTATTTATAAACTCTCAAGGCTTCTTAACTTGTTTGTCTCAAATCTTTATAATGTTTTATAAGAACATAATCAGCAAACTCTACAAGTGCACATAAATTTAAGAACGTAAATTTTAGGTGGTCTCTTTGAAGAAACTAACGAGAATGCAAGATTAGCGTTCCAGTTAGTAACTGATATAATAAACGAAAATAACAGTCATCCATACAAACTACATTCCGTTTGGGGTTATGTTCTTCACTTTAATGCTTTAACAACATCACATACGATTTGTTCAATGTTAGAAGAAGGTCTTGTCGGAATTATTGGTCCGACATCGCCATACGTATCACCTTACATAAAGTCATTATGTGATATCAAAGATATTCCGCTTCTTCAAATCCATTGGGATTTAACACAGAACAATAATGATAATTTAATAGATTTACATCCAGATACTTTAGAACTAAGCAGAAGCTTCGTAGATCTCGTAAAAGCATGGCAGTGGGAAAGTTTCACAATTGTATACGAAAATAATGATAGCTTGTATAAAATTAGTTATTTACTGGAAATTTATAAATATACACAGTACACAGTAACTCTTCGACAACTACACCCCAGCGGTGATCACAGAAAACTGTTTGTTGAAATGAAAAGGTCAGGCGATAAACATTTCGTAATTGATTGTTCAATACACATTTTAGAAGAAGTTTTACAGCAAGCACAACAAGTAGGAATTATGACAGATGAATACGCTTTCTTTATTTTAAATTTAGATATGTCAACAGTTAATTTAACTCCCTATCAGTATGGCGGAGCAACGGTGACAGGGGTGAGTAGAGCAAAAAAGGAATTTTTTTCATTAATACTTATATTTTCAGATACGTCTTATAAATCCCGAAGATCCAAGAGTTATTGAATTTTCACACAGATTGCAGCAATTGAGATTAAAGAACGGGTTAAAACCAGAAGCGTTTAATCACTTAGCAGCATGGAAACTTCAAACAGAAACTGCTTTAATAATAGATGCGGTTTACTTATTATATGAAACTTTATTAGAACTTCGCATTACAGGGTTTGATTCAATTCCTTTATTTTGTAATTCAACCGATAATTGGGGTAAAGGATCAAGCGTAATTAATTTTATGAAAGCAGTACGCATGTTCACAATTATTTTTTGTATCCATATTAATATTTCAATTTTAGAAAAATTTACAAGGTTTAACAGGAAGTATAAAATTTGATATTGAAACTGGAGTGCGAAAAGATTTTACATTAGACGTTATTGAATTGACCCCAGGAGGCTTAATTAAAATAGGAACTTGGAATTCTTTAACTGGAGTTGACTCAGCCAAAATTCAAAGTAAAGAAATTTTTGGATTTACAGACAGCAATCCAATGAAAAATAAGATATTTGTAGTACTAACAACACTGGTAAGTATTTATAGAGTTTACATAAACGTGCCCTTTGTTATGTATGTGAGCATTCCGTTGTTACGTATATAATTTTTTGGTTTTAAAGGCTTTTTATGTTTATGACTTTTTATGTATGTCTTATACTTTGTGTTACATGCTTTAGTGGTATGTTGAAAAGAACGAACAAACGAGCACATTAAAAAATCAATTTCTATTTATGAAATTTCGTCAGTATTCCTTTTCGATAGCCAGCAGACTATTTAATCTTTCTCAGCTTGTCCTTTGTGTGGAAGGTTAAGGTATTGTACATTAGCAAATCCATCTTGGGACCGGTAGGGCAATAAGTTATACATACAAATCCTTAATAAAGTCGCTTGAACACCTTTTCTGTGGATTACCATGTATTAACCTGGTTATAATGCTTCTTATAAGTAAGCATTTATTCGAAATAATGCCATCATCTAAGGTTAGTGTTAACTTCTTTATCCCAGTACCCACATTTGAATATCAAGGCCTTTATAAAACAAGAATTTGATTCTCATTCAGTTTCAACCTATAGGTGCCTTATGTACTGGGTTGGACATTAATAGAGAACGTCTCATAAACCGTTAATGGCACAAGCTTTGGAAAATAGTTACCCGACTCGAAGAACTATCCCACACCTGATTATTTGATTCGATTCAATAGAAACGAAATATGCTCCTCGATTTATTGGATTTAAATTATATTTCTTTCTACGGCTTATTACTACTCAGCCTAGCCCAGTGGCCTACGGAGACAACTGGTATCACATCTTTCATGATTTGGAATGGATCACAACGTACCGGACGATAATAAAGTTTGTTTTAATTTATGCATATTACGACATGTATTATAAAGTAGAATACTAATATAATTTGTCAAACCGAATTAGTGTATATTCTAAATTAACAAATTATGCACTTGCGTAACAGCTGACACGCTTTACGTATTTATCTTAGTTCACTGCAAAATTAGTGCTGCTTTCTTGACGATATTTTTATTACTCTGTAATCCCTGGGGCTGTGTATCAATGCGGTTTGCATATGTGTCAAAGTTGAATGCAGGAGTGTACACGTTTTTGAGTTATTGCAACTGAAATAAAAATCATATTTGCTCACTTTACTCCTCCACCACGATCAAAACCTTAAGCATTTATGCGAAATTTGAATGCACTAAATTTTCAATTTTTTTAGATATTCTGTCCGAAAGCTTAAACATAGGCAAACACCCGTGTTTGACTTTTGAAAACTACTTGTTAATAAAAAACTTTGGCTTCTTGCAAAAATTATATTTTCAACGTACATGAATGGTATTCTTTCATGTAATCCGGAAGTAGGCCACACACCCAAATTCCTGAAGACTTGAGTCAGAAAAAAATATGTAATTGACTATTACCAATGTCGAACAGATTGTAAGATCTTGGTATTTTTAGTTCTTGTACCTTACCTAATTCTTGGATCCAGTTATCCAATTTTTTTATAATATTTCTGAGAATTTCATCGTCCCAACCTATCCATACGTCTTATATGATAATATTGCCTCTGATGATAAAAAATCCGAAAAATCCCAGCGGGTCGTAAACAGACATAACCATCTTAAGAACTCCGCGCTCTGTCGTTATTTTGCTTTCTGTAACAATTTTCATGTCAACTTTAACCATATGCCAAGTAAAATCTACGGGCATCTTGCTTTGGATCCCATTTAAATCACAATATTTTTTCTGTATTAAACAGGTATTCTTCAGTAATTACGTCATTATAATCTTTTAATTCTTTAGGTATGTCATTCAGCATAATTTTATAGTTACTTGTCCATCCGCGCATTTCAAACCTCCTTTCTTGTGTATCTCAATGCTATAGCTTCTTCTTCCGTGTCCACCCTAACCAGGTAGTCATCCATGTAGTGTTGATGCATGATTCCATGTACTGCGTCACGGTACTCTTCAAAAAAATCCATAACGTTTTTGTTTGTAATAAATTGGGCTGAAAAATGGAGATGAAATAGCTCCAAACGCATGAAAACCATGACATACGTAGTGTGGTTCTCTTAGCCTGCATTCTTTCTCTAGAAAAATATTTGTGTTTGCTAGTGCTCTTGTCTAAGTTCTATTTGTGAAAATATAACTTTGATGTCGACTAAAAGAAGCTATTGTTTTGGTCTAAATTTTAAGATTATTCCCAATAAAGAATTGTACAAGTCGAGACCTTTTAACAGCAAGTCATTTAAACATTTAATTTTAACCTTTACTATCGCGTCAAATACTATCTTTTCAGATTTCTTTGGATTCACAACTGCAAATGGGGCAAGTATCATATTTTCTACAACATTTTCCACCATAGGTGAATATAATCTTCCATTTTCTTGGTATAACCTTGTGCAAAACTGTTATCCTTTTCCATCGTCTTTTCTAGGTCATAAAATCTTTGTAATGCTACTTCTTTAGTGACTGCAATAAATGGATTGTCTTTCCTCCATAGGAGACCACACTCCCATCTGTCACCTATTCTCTTGGGGGATTCTTCCATTATCTTTACTGCTCTTTAGATGCAAATTATGTAGTAGGATACCTAATACCCAAAGACTTTATTGAAAAACCGATTTAACTAATACATGCAAATATAATTCTTTTACACTTTCTGATCTAATATGGAGTACAAAATCATTTGTCTTACCTTTTAAGTGACTGATATTACCGAACTATCCAATCTAACTTTGTTTTGCAAAGAGCCGGTGTATTTTTGGGGCCTTCTATAAGCTTTCTTATAGCTATTAAGTCCCAATGATTTTCTCCTATCACTAGCTTAGGTGTTACATTAAAATAACTTGGAAATGTAACTGTATAAAGTGTTACCATTTTTTCCGAAACTTCTTCGCGTCTGCTGTTTGTGCCCATTCCACTTAACGTGTAAACATTATTAAGTGTATAACTTGTATTTTCTTGTCCTATTACATCAAAACTTACTATTTTACTGGTTATACTGTTTTTTGTATCTTTATCTGTCCATGTAAGGTGCAAATCCGCTTCAGTTTGTTGTTATGTGAGATTCCTTACAATATTCACAACTTATCTGTCTTTTATTGTTATGAACTTCCTTCTAAGTAGTCAATAAACGAGAAATATATTTATTTGTAAATGGTTTACCTTTTCCTCCCTGCGAATAACCAGCCAGTAATGACTGAACATAGTTAACCCCTTTGGTTTCCGCCGCAAAACATTTTTTTTTAATTCTTTACAGTATGTTGTACCTGTATCGAAGCTACTTTCCTTCTACAAATGATCTGAATCGAAAAGAGTATTTTCTGAATTAAATCTTCCAGCAGTTGTGGACAGCTTAAGTGATTCTGCATTTCTAAGGACTCCAAAGTTGCTACCAAGTTTTGGATGGTATCTGAAAAGTTGATAAAATTTGAAAAGTCATTTGTCTTAAGATACAGTACCCATTTCACTTCATCTATTAAGGCATTTACTATGTACTCGGGTTCTCCAAATCTTTGTTTTCAGAATATCTATAATTTTATTAAGCGAAGTACTGGATATTAATAATCCTTCAACTTCATGTCTTGCATTCCCTTTTAAACAGTTGTTAAGGCGGTAAATATTTCCTTTCTCACTTAAACATAGTAGCCTACTTGTAGTAACAAACTGATTAAAAAATGTGTACGATCCTTTGATGACTCCTGTAAATATGGATAACTCTTTATCTACTCCCTGCCTTGCTGAAAGCGTTTTGAAATCCGCATCAAAACTATTACATTTTCTTGTCGCTAGATTGTTAGTATCGTAAACATCTTGAAATAACTTATTGTTAAACATACTTTTTTTTCGTAGAGCTCCTGTAGCCTCACTTTGATCCAAACACTGAATAATTTCACCTTTTTTGATATTTCGTCAGATACCTCAGAAGTGGAATAATCCGTTTGGCTTCTTTCCTCTAGTAGTGTTTGTTGTAATTTTAGCTTGCTTAGTACTATTCGTTTTTCATGTTCTAGCTATCTTCCATCTAGCTCTTGCTCCTTTTGTCAAACTTTTCCCATATCTTCGTTTGGTTTTGTTTGAGACTAAAGTAGTTTCCTTCTCCTAATTGTACTACTATAATGCTTAGACCAATGGGACGATCTTCCTTTTTCGACGTAGAACAACACCCTACCAGGCTTGGAACTATTGATTTGCCATTTTCAACAGAACTTCTAGAAGCTTACGAACCGATTGATCGATGGAAGTCCTCTTTCCCTGCCATTTGACCGTGGTTGCTACCTTTTCCTTGGTTGCTCTTAATATTTACCTCCTCGGCTCCTTTAACAGGTTCCTGAATTCCTTTGCTCTCTACTACAGCTTTTACTCCTCGACCTCCAGCGGGTTGGTTCAGAATTTTTAATTTACTCCTTGTTTTTACGCCTGCATGCTCCAAATCTTGATTCATTTGCGTTTACATTGAAGGGCCATAAACTTGATGTTTGACTTTTATAATTTAAAATTTCTTGTGAATAAAAAGATTTGACTTTTTCCAAAAATTATATATTCAATCTGACGTGACGTAAAATTACATCAGGCCACTTCCCCAAAAAATTATTTAATAAAAAGTGAACTCAATCAAAGTGTAAATAATAAAACTTAACAACTGATCTTCAGCAACACGCACTTATGCACGTAAGCATACTCACACAAACAAACACACCTGCACGCATACGTACATACACTTACATTCTTGACATTTTTAAAAAGCTACTTTGTTGGAACCAGGGGACTTTAAAACGTATGCATTTACGAAATTATTTTGAAGTTTTCAGGTAGGCCGCTAAATTGAGTTTTTTTCCGAAACATGTCGCGTTATGGTACATCAAAAATGACCGATTTAAAAGAATTTTCCCATATTTTGCATATACTTTCGGATTTTAACAAATTTGAAATGTTTAAAAGGAGCTTTTCTCAAAAAGTTTAAATCATCGTCATAAATAAAATTAGAATTAATACAAACTTCTTGGTTTTCAGCGATAACGTGTACTTGCAAATCAGGATTTTTAGCAATTTCAAAGAATAATGAGGTTAAATGCATTGTTACTTCCCGATTTCGTGACATTTTATAATGTTCAAACTTTTTTTAACATTAAAGGACAAAGTAAGTTTGGCAGTGAACAATTTGTTTTAACCTTGATAGGCCTTCTTTCTAAAAGTAGTATACACGCAACGGAAATTGGAATTCTAGAAAGATTGGAAAATTATAAATGTACTCTAGGGGGTAATACTACATTGAAATAACTTTCGAATGTGCCTAATTTTAACCCTTCATTCCATTTGAAAAGCATGGCGCCACTTGGCGTTGCAGCACCACCTAGAACGTTGGCGTTATCAAAACAGTTTAGAATAGTCACAAACATATTGTTCATTATATTACCGCAATTTCGTTACTAAATCTTTAATTGGCAGGTCAGGTTTCTATTTGTGAATGGTTTTATCTATTTCAAATTATAATCTTTCATAAATTTACATTTATGTCATAACTGGATTAAATTTTGTTACATTCGTTTGTTTGATTATGACATTTTGCACTGTCAGCTTTCGTCCGTGAGAGGGTGTTCTGATAGATTTGTTTAAAGGGTGTTTAATTTATTTATTTCGAGTATCTCACAAAATAAAATAGGTAAGTAAAATACATGCCACTCTGCATTGAACTTTAAGATTTAAATCGTTATTTGTTTTGTAATTGGTAAATCAGCGATTTAATCGCTTGTAATTGGTAAAATGTAAACTTATCAGAACGTCCGTAATCTATTAATGCATCAATTTCATTAGTAGAACTTTTAAAGGTGTTTTCTCGGCGGACAGGAATTCTTAGTGACATAGTGTTGGCCATCGTTTAGGGTCTGTAATGCCTAAACTCTTTGTTTATGCGAACCAATTACACTGAGAAAACGATCAAAAGTATCTGATCTATGCACAAGAATAATTTTTTTTGGTTTCACAGCGTTGGTGCAAAATATTTGTTTATTCACTGATTTTATAGATTTTTTAGGACTAGTAATGACCAAAATCCGAAAGCTTTATTTATGTACCAATTTCATTGGAGGCAAGGTCAAAACTGTTTTTGTGAAGGGCAGGAACAAAATTGTATAGTTTTGCAGTGTTGCTCATTGTTTGGGACCTGTGATGTGCAGGATCGTCTTTCAGACATCGATTTCATCATTATACTATAGTGATAAACTTCTAAGACATGTAATGTACAAAACCATTACTTATACACCAATATTATTGAATCAACGGTCATAACCATTTATCAATCACTAACATTAGTCCTTGAATAGTTGGTGTATATGAAACGTATCTTGGCTATCGTAAAGCTTTATGTATTAACTATAAATATAGATTTTTGTATTTATAAAATGACGGCGTTTAGTTCGCTCTTTTAGAGTCCTCGACTTTTTATATTTGTCGAAAACTCTTGTACTTTCTTCTTAGTTGTCTGGCGCAGTTACAACAGAAAAACAAAATCTTATATCAACAATGGATGGCATGACACCTAGAA
This sequence comes from Vesta saturnalis, assembly GCA_036346205.1. NCBI lineage: Eukaryota > Metazoa > Arthropoda > Insecta > Coleoptera > Lampyridae > Vesta > Vesta saturnalis. The sequence continues at coordinate 834,001 of JARFJB010002098.1, read as the reverse complement.
TGGTGTATGTTCTGTTTTTATTTTGATCGTATGAGCCTTACTAGGTCAAAGGTGAAGGTCAAACAAAGCTCATCGAAAATATTTTTTCATGTGGATTGCAAATATGTATTGCATTAACCTCTACTCATGAGGAATTCGTCAAACGTCAAACTCAACATTTAACGTGGCGATTTGCATAGTTTACTATATCATAGACAGAATCTATTTACATTATGCAAGATGACCCACGATCAGGCCATTAAACCAATCTACTACATAAAGGAAGTAAAGCTATATTAATCTGCATATCTCACATATCTTTTTATTCGTTTAGAAATCTACGCTGATCTTTCACGGCATTTGTTGCTTAGTGGATATCTTCGTGTAATGGAGAAAATTTCACAATTCCATGATTTGGCAAATTTTGTACATTTATGCACAGTAAATGGAAGATTATCACATATTTAACGAAATAATATTGCATTACTAAATAAAATTTTCCCCAATAATCACATACGTTGGCTGCTGTTTGTTCATAAATCATAAATTCTGGCCAATACAGTAATTATTCACTTTTAAGTGACCACCAGGTACTTTGATGTACAATTTATATTAGAAAAATGTATATGTCCCTATAAGCCCGTAAATTGGTAACGGGCTCAAACAGAATTATAACATCGCATGGGCAAATAAATGAAACGCCAAACCTCTCGTCGTGAGGTCGTAGATTTTGTTAAAATTCTGTAATTACGATAATACGGTAAGTGATCGATTTTGGGCGCCACCCTGTCTTAATCCGGATAAAACGCACTCAAACTAAAGGGATGCACTAGCATAAAATAGGAAAAAACTGTTGAACCTACCTTTTTGTTCGCCCCCCTATCGGTTTCCTGAGTAGATTCTGAAACGTAATGCTCCAAAATACCACAATACAGCTCTTCCTTTTTAGCCCTTCAACTTTTAATTTTTTAGTCAACTCCACCTTGAATCTTGTTTCTGAATTAAAATCACGGAATCTCAAAACTATTGAAATCAGCTGTAGTTTACTCTCTATTTCAAATAAAACTACCTCATTCCCTATTTTAATTGACATAAACTTAAATTGAAATATGACGACCAGTCACACTAAATTGTTAGCGTTAGCAACACACAAACAATAAAGAAAAAAGAGGTTAACGCACTTTAGCATTGATAAACTGTTCCTTTATAGAAGAAACCCAACACTTAAAAGAAACTCAATAATTAATTTTATCAAACGTCCATTAAATTACTTTAATCGTAAAAAGTACACAATCATTTTCAACGTATCAATAAAAGATTTTATCGCCGGATACGGGGTAAAAGTAATATACACCTTAAACCTTCAAAATTACACAAATCTTAGTATTCCGTTGATTTACTACCACAAAAGCGCTTCCTAGAGTGGCACATGCTCTTTTTTTATTTAATTATACCTTAAAAAGAAGCAATCACAAACCAAACGAACACCACGTGACCAGTATTTTAACTAAACAAATTTCGTGAACATGTCTCTATCAAATAAACATATACCTTTGTAAATACTACAAAACTGATGACATGTATGCTATAACATTTAAATAAAAATATTCAACAATCTTCTTTTGAACAAACAATGTTCATATCTATTGAAACCCAAAAATTACAATAAGCACCTGAATAGTTTTATCTTACACTACCAGGATGCCAAACAAGGACTAGTAAGGGGATGATCTGGGTCTCAGGCCCGCTTTTTCCTGTCGACACGATAGCTGGCTACTCTCTACCAAGTATGTTTCTCACAACACCCAAAATTCTACTGCAATATCTGATGGCTGGACAGAATTGCCTTCAGCAAGGCTCTACGTAATTTCTTGGAGGATTAAAGTGACCTCAATAATTACAACTAAAATGTGTCATCAGCTGATATCCGTGAACGCTCCTGTTCATTAAACCGACTCTCTTAATCACTGAAACCTTTAACAAAGTAATTCACGATTATTTTCCCCTGTATGATACTCGTGCATCGAGAAAATAAAACTACATAACCAAGGTGTGATCCCTAAACTCTTCCTAATACATACACTAATGCGAAACGGGATAAAAATCTCTAAAAACTTTACCACTTTACACGTTAATCAGATAAACCCACACATAGCAGAGGTTTAACTTACGCACGGCCTACTTAACTCATCGCTAACCACCCAATGTCCTTCTCTCGCGATTATTTCAGAAATCACTAAACTTCACGAAGCATATCCAATTACAAGGCTTACAACTCCTTCCATTCATACGCACGGTAAAAACGAAACAATTTTCGTGTACAAGATCAAGATCACCGGCACCAACTTGCAACATCAAGGAATAACGCAAATAACAGAAGCCTACTGTTTTCGTAGCCACTATTCCCTGAAAAATGAACCCTAACTTAACACGTTATATCAACCACAAACGCCTACACACGACACGAACTGTCGTGTCGTTACGTCATCCTAACTCGACAATCGCACGATTTCATTAGCCATAAGGAAACACTTCCCCATGACTCAATTTTCACTCAAAACTAAAGCCATCGTGCGTGCGTATGCGTGTGTCTGTAATAAATCCTTCGTTCGCAATATCTCAAAAAATTGAAAGGATATTACATTAACATTTTATATAAGCATTTACTACCTAACGTCAAGTCCCCAGTGATTTTTGTTAGTTGTAAAACTACATGCTAAAGAGCAAATTTAATTTTCTATTGTCTACGATAACCTAAAAAATTTGAAGGCATTCAAATTTGCCATACATGTTTCAGACCTAAATGTCCAGACCTCTGTGGTTTTTGATGGTGGTGAATTTGCGGTGAAATGAACAAGAGGAGTAGATTCGACTTATATTTATTTCCACGTTCTACCACGACCATCGGTTTGTTTTTTTGTTAGGAAGGTCAGTACAAGAAGAGAAGAACATATTAATGGTGTTAAAAAGGCCAAACTAACTTATCTTTGGAACAACTTGTACAAACATCAGGCCATAAAATTGGCTTTCAAAACACCGCAATGCTAGCCAACATAGAACATTATAAATCTCTAATCAGCAGAGAGGCTATCGAAATAGAGAATAACATAGACTACTGCAATACCAGGGATGATAGACATTACGGACACCATGGAAATTAATTCGAATGGATAAAAACAACACATTCAAACACGACGACAAACGAAAGCGAAAGTAGTGAAAGTGAAAGTGCAATGAAAGAAAACAACATAAAGAAGGTAGAGAAGGTAAAAGCGCACAAAATGACCAAAAACGCGTAATCAAGCACGTAACCAGCGACTCGGAACACTATATAACACGGAACCCCAACCAAAAGGATTCAGTTCAATGCGAGTAAAACGAAGCAGCAGGCGAAAGTTAAAAAGATGGCAAGTGGATCTTGCCGAAACTCCGAATAAAGTCTCTTAGAGACTACTGTGACACTAACGTGGGCCAGCACAAGAAAACACCAATTCAACACATAGAGGACGCGGAAATTTAAAATTCAAGATATATATATATATATATATATATATATATATATATATATATATATATATATATATATATATATATATATATATATATATATATATATATATATATATACATACATACATACAGTATGTATACACACACTTATATTATTTATATCTTTCTTGTCTCTGTGTATATTTTCTACTTCCTTTCAAAGAATGAATGTCGAGTTGGTACGTGGAATGCTAGAGGTATGTATGGTAAAGAATTTGAAATTGCGAATGTAATTAATGGAAGGCAGCTTGACATTCTGCGTGTAGCGGAGGCAAAGCGCAAAGGATATAATGCCGTAGAGATGTAAAGTGGCAGTCTAGCACAATGGTTAGGAGTTGAGACTGAAATGCATTGCACTAAAGGAGTTGGAGTGATCGTGAGTGCAAGAGTGGAAAGATATGTTAAACAGTACGAGTTGGTATTCCCCCGGGTAATGTGGGTCAGGATAAAACTGAAATTTTGAAAAATTATTTTCATTGCTTGATAATGGTGTGAGAACGAAACATGCAGATGCTGTGAGTAAACAGTTGAATGTGGATAAATCAGTGTGGAACGAACAAATCAAAAACAATGAAGTTGAAAGTGCGTGGATAAGCTTGAAAAACTGTGTTGTCAATTGTGCCATACATATGTAGAAGAGCGACTGTAGGTAGACAGAAAATGTGTGCTTTGGTGGATTGAATCGGTAAAAAAGGTAGTATGTATGAAAAAAGATGCGTACATGGCAATGATTTCTGAAAAAATGAGACAGAAAAAACGATTGTATGAGGTGTACACATTTACAAACGAAGGAGTGAAGGGGGTAGCGAGAATAAGTGAAGAGGAAGTGATATCTGTGGAAGGAGAAAAAATTCAGAATTATTTTGAGGGAAACAAAAAACTCTTCTGGAAATGGATCAAAAATACAAAACTTGGTCAAATACAGAACGCTGAAGGAGTGATGAATGCGAACAAATAAATAGTATAGGACGATTGTGAAGTGGATTAAATCACTGGTGAAATGTGGAGGTACAAAGCTTATACGAACATTGAGTGAATTATTCGATGTAATACCTTAAGCGCGATCATTGTACCACTGTATAAGGATAAGGGTCAGTATCAGAGACATGTAGCATTGGGCCTTGGTATTTCGATGGAAGACTCTTATAGATTCTTATCTTTGAGGAGGGTGGTTGATACACAGGAGGGAGCTTAATCGATCGTTATAAGAGAGCCTTGTTATGCACAAGATTTACGTAATCTGGGTCCTTCTCCAACGTCCATTAATCCATTGGATTTAGGTATTCGAACATAGTTCGTTGCTTAAGTTTGACTTTAGAACGCTCCTGGAAACCTTCTTTCTTATGAGGGTGGTGTAGTCATTGGAGGATGCATAATCGAAAGTAGGAACCTGGTGTGGGAAGATTCTTAGATTCAAAGACAAATGTTATCCCGACAGGAAAAGCACAGTTATTTTGAAGAATAGTTGATAGGAATTTAGGATTGTACAGTAACTGAAAGCACGAGTTAAGATTGATGTAGCTAGAGATACTTCTTGTGTTTAGTTATAATTACAGAATTATAGATTCGATTTATTGAATAGAGACGAGCCCCATGTACATTAACGTAAGGTAAGAGCTCCATTTCTCCTACACATCAAAAACTAGGGAGGTTCTTAAAGTAATTTAAATTATATCTACATACATGTATAGTTTTAATCGCACTTGCAAACGGTTTTTAATCGAATTTAATCAAAGATTGTTCAAATGGACTATACTTTACTTTAGGGTTTACTTTAATTTTGTTTAGTGCTTTTAAGAACTATGTTATTTACTTATTTTGTAAAAATTTTTGTCAAAAAAAAAACAATAACTTGTTAAACTTCTTTTAGACGGAACCGTATGGAATGCTTAAAAATGTCAGTGCTACGTTATCAGGAAACGATCGTTATGAGGGATATGGAATAGATGTAATTCACGAACTGTCTAAAAAACTGGAATTTAAATACATAATTAAGCTTCAAGAAGATGGGCTTTATGGAAATTTTAATCCCAGCACTAAAAAATGGAATGGAATGCTTGGAGAAGTAAGGGAAGGCGTACGTACTTAGTCTTGCCATATTATCTTTCTTGTATGTATTATAATCTAGAGAGCAGATTTCGCAATAACCGATTTAACAATTACATCAGAACGGGAGAGTGCTGTTGATTTTACTATGCCATTCATGAACTTAGGTATTTTAAAACTTTTAGACTTGCTTAATATGATTCTTATTTTTTTAGGGATAAGTATACTTTATAGGAAACCAGAACCTGCACCTCCTAGTCTATTTACTTTTGCCTATCCATTTTCTGCAGAAGTTTGGATTCTAATGGCTGCTTCTTATGTACTTGTATCAATCAGCTTTTTTATTATGGGAAGACTATCACCAAGTGAGTGGACAAATCCTTACCCTTGCGTGGAAGATCCAAAATTTTTGGTTAATCAATTTAATTTTCGAAACTCGCTGTGGTTTACTGTTGGAAGTTTAATGCAGCAAGGGTCTGAACTTTCACCTTTGTTAGTAAGCTATAAGAAGCAATGAAGTACCTTTGTTTTTATTTTGATTTAGAGCAATATCAACTAGAATGGCTTCGGGTGTTTGGTATTTCTTTATATTAATTATGGTTTCTTCGTACACCGCAAACCTAGCTGCATTTCTTACTGTTGAAGAACTATTAACACCGTTTGAAAATGTCGAAGAACTGATTCTTCAAAAGGACATAGCGTATGGATCAAAAGCAATTGGTGCCACTACAAATTTTTTCAAGGTATACCCCCGTTACATTTACTAATGTGAAAAACAAAGATAATTTTCAGGATTCAAATTATTCAGTTTATCCACTAATCAAAAAATATATGATTAGTCACCCAGAGAATATGATGACCACTAATGATGATGGTGTTATAAAGGCTGAAACGGATAATTACGCATTTTTCATGGAATCAACAAGTATTGAGTACGCAATAGAACGACATTGTAACTTAACACAGGTTGGAGGTGCTTTAGATGAAAAAGGTTACGGAATCGCAATGAAAAAAGGTTAAATTCCATAATTTCATAATTTTTTATTATCGTTTATTATTTTAGATTCAGAATACAGACATATATTAAGTACAGCAATTTTAGAATTGCAAGAGTCTGGAAAGTTAGCACAACTGAAAACTAAGTGGTGGAAGGAAAAACGTGGTGGTGGTAGATGCGAGGTTTACATATTAGTATTTAGTGAATAAACAATAATGTAGATATTTATAGAAACGACAACCTGTTGCAACGCCTCTGGACTTAAAAAACTTAGGGGGTGTATTTTTTGTACTTGGAGTGGGGACATTTTTGGGTGTTATATGTACATTTGTTGAATTAAGTTTACATACGTTTAAAGTATCTAAGTTATCTAATATTTCATTTAAAAACAGAATTATGGATGAATTAAGATTTTTTTTGCAGTTCAAAAAGATGACAAAGCCTGTTGGGAAAGAATCTTAAATGTTCACAAAAACTAATGTACTTTTGTACTTTTAATAACACTAACAACATAGAGACATATCATTTCTAATGGATTCTAACTTAAAAATCTATCATGGCAAAAGCAGTTGATTAAAAGGCACTTTGTGAATTACACCTTCTACAGTTGCTTTAACCAAAGACCTAATTACATCTGTTACAGCAGGCCCTAATTCGTGTTCCACATCTTGCCATCGCTCGTTTAGTAATTGATTCGTTTGTTCACCTAAAAATATTATACTTCTTCCAAGTGTTTTTTTTTATCTATAATTACCTAAAGCTGCATCACCACCGAAGAGATTTTCAAAGTAGTAATATGATCTCTTAATTTTATAAGTTAACTGATCTTTCAAAATGTTTAAGTATTCCTTTCCTTGGTTATCTTTTAGTGAGTAATCAATTTCATAAAGGTATTCACCACCAACTAGTAAAAAAAAAATTGTGAATAGCATATTATTTTTCAATAATACATATATGCATACCAAATGTGATATTGACTTTCCCATTTCCTGTTATTGGCAAGATAAGTATATTTCCTTTGATATCATAGTCAGAGACAAGATTAGCCGCATCAACAAGTATAGTAATAGAGATATGTTTTTTGGGTAAATCTATCCTGTTAAAACAAAATCAACTGCGATCATTAAATTAATACGTTTTGAACACTCACCGTATATCTTTAATACGGGTATCTTCTAATCCACGTACTGTAATATTTTGAAGATTCACGTTTAAATTACCGCTGGTAAATTGTACTTTGGTTAGTCTGAGGGGTGTCATATTTGGAATTTTGTATTTACTATCACCTAAAAATTGAAAAATAAATTTTGAAATTTTTTTATTCTCTTACCTTTTATCAGACTGGGTAAAGCCTCCTGACCATGCTTACGTGCACACTCATTCAAATTGGGATCAGACGCACTACATGGCATGATGTAGGTTGCTACATAAAATTAAATGTATATGTAAATAAGCATAAATGTTTATTTATATTTGTTTCTAATTAAGTATAGGTAGTACTTATTTCAACATAAACTATTCGCATTAATTTATTGCTTTAAAAAATAAATTAGGTACCTTGTGTAGTAATGCAACAAATTATTTATTCCAAAATTAACTTACGTAGTTTAGCGGCTTCTAAACAACTTATGGCTACGACTAATAGCACGAACTCCATCTTTACCATTTTAGTATAGTAAATTAATAACAGCGAAGTTCATAAACTACTGAATCTCTAGATTAAATTCCACCTTTTATAAGTATGGAAATAACCTTGCCTAACCTTACCGACATCTTAATTCAATAGGTTAAATGCAGTTGTACTGCACTTCCGATACCTTGGTTTGTTTGTAATATAAACAATAACAATATCGTTTTTGCTATTCTACTGATTTATTACTGTTTAATCTGATTTCAATGAACCCTGCCATTAACATCGAGACGTCCTTGCATTATTTCTTTACACGAAGTCTTGACATAAAAATTTTAAACATTTTTTAACATTTACTTTCTAATTCATAAATTGATTAAAAGACAAAATAAATTAATTAGTATAAGTTTTTACTAATATTTATCAAATAATAAATTTGACACAAAAACAATTTTTATATTGGAAATATGTGCACCACGCGAATTCTAATAAATAATTTTTTATCATAGAAAAGTCTGTTTATTATTATTATTGATGTTATGTCTAACGCACACCCATTACATTTTTCTATATGTTGATTTGCATCTATGCAACTTATTCTCATACGTATGTTTTTTTTTGCAAACAATATGGATTTATTGTATTAAATATATATAAATAAACATATAAAAGTAAACATATTTTAATGATGCATTAAAACGTTTTGCGCCGTAGTAAAAATTATTCTGCATTTGATAAACAAACTAATTTGAATCAGTTTTTTAATTTTCAACTCTGTCCTGTTTGATAATGAACAAGATGGGAAATTCTCAGCGATCATATTTGGTTTTTATGCCCGTTTGTACCATATGTTTTAAACATTGCCTAAGTATAGGGTGTGATACGTTATGGATTTCGTTTGCACTATTACCAATTGCTGTTTAAGAACTATTTAACATTAAGCCCCCGAATAGGCATCGCCTAATTTTAAGGAATATTTCCCTCAAGCAATGAAAAGCCCTTATGATTACAGCGATTATTTTTTGACGTTTCTAAGAAGCAATAGAAACTTTCAGTTTAAATCATGTGCGTACGTTGTAGCCATTCAGAACATTATTATAGTGGGTATAATCTACCTACATTATTGCCGCGAGAATTTTTTCAAGTATTTTGTTTTTATTGAATGAATACGTACTTTTTGATTTGAATTCAGTCATCAATTTGAAAGTTCAGAAACCTTAATTTGTTAAAATAAAAATATAATATTGAAAACATATTTCTTATTGTAACGTCAAAAATAATCCAACGAATACCACACGAGAGTTCGATAAATTAGAAAATAATTCTCCATATTTTCTCTACCTTGTTGCCATTCGGCAATAGCCACTCGAGCCCTACGTGCTCTCGTGTCTATTCCCGGTCACAAGAGTAGTGATGTAGGGCCGGTTCTGATCCACATTATACGAATTTTGCATTGAAGAACAAATCAGTTAATCGGTAGTGCACGTACGGACTTCCTCGTTAATCATATAGGGCCCATCCTGATCCCCACGAGGAAGATATAGGGCCAGCGAAAAGTGTGTGAGAGAGAAATTGCAGCAAGTGTGTGTGAGAGAAGTGTGCCGGTTCTGACCCAGCAGTACTTCTCCATCCTATCGTGGTTGAGTCAAGGTCGAATAAGTTTGTGTGTATTATATTGCAATTCTTCTTCTTATATAAACCCCAGCGAGCTATCTCTTGAGATCAGTCAGTTAGCAAATATGGAGTGTTATACCAAAGCACCTATTGAAAGGCCTTTAAAAAAATCGTGTGTGAACTTGAGCTGTCGAAAAAGTATAAAGTGATATATGTGACAGTAATTAATACTAAGTATGGTGAACGTATAGTGATGGATAAAGGCGATTTTAAATGTGAATTACCTCAGCGCTTTTATGAGTATCTCAAACAAGAAACTCGAATTGAAGAGTTTAACACGCTAGTAAACACGAAAGATGTGTTCATAAGTAGTTTGGGTGTAGCCGGGAAAACAACAAACATAACATTTTGTTGTTAATAGCGCCCCCCCACCCATTAACTAGAATCATAGTACTCACTCGAAGTGCAATTGTGAGCAAGTAAAGTCGTGCAGGCAGCAATAAACTCATTTCTGGAACGATCAAAACTTAGAAGTTCACCGCTATATATGGATACCCTACATAGTTACAGTAAGTGGTGCTGTTGAAGTTATCAAAATAGTGATGGTAGTAGTAGTAGTAGTAGTAAAGTGAAACAAGATGAAAGTTATTCTTCTCCTAACATTGACTGGTCTCAAGATAAGGATGAAGTGTATAAACAAACAGCGAACGAATAGCTAATCAATTGTGCTAATTATAAACTATCGAATGATACTCATCATGGAAAACATATTGTAATTGGATACAGTACACACCTCAACCTTGCACCAGTCGCGCGTATGGGGTGTGGCAACTGCGATCAAAGTAATAATGTAGTGTTAGACATGAAGGAATGGAATGAACTTCTAAGATGACATTCATATGTAGAATTAAAATTTTTCCGATCCCAAGAAATTGAAAACAAAATTGATTGGTCAAGTGTAAGCAAAGTAGAAGATATAATCTATGATCAACATTATGAATCTCTATCTAGCAATTTTGGTATTTATTACAGTTAGGAATTGATTACGGGATATGTCAGAATTTTGAAAACTGTTATGGTAGAAAACTACAACGGCTGTTCTTGCACATGCAATGCTCATAATGTAGAATAACTGTTCAATTTAAAGGATATAATAAGGTATAGATTGGAATTACTTGAATCTTACAGTCTGGCACGTTTTTATGAAATGTTCATACAAGAAGTTGTTGACTACCGTCGTTTTCGTGAGCAAGAATTCCATGGTAGTGATGATGGCATTTATAAAGACATTTAAGATGTTATAAATGCTAAGTATAATATTAACTCGCATCACTGTATGCTTAATGGAAATATCGTCGTATCGTCCTGCTTATCTAATGTATAGCATGTACTGAATAAATATATTAATAACTATGATTTGTTTTTGTATGACCTCGATTTAGACATAAATACCCTGCTCCATCCATGTGGGTAAACAATGTTAGATAGGAAGCGAAAGAGTACAGGTGGTGGTGGTTTAGTGAATACCCTAATCAATAAACTCCCCATTGAATTGCATTTACCTGGCTACAAGTATTGTGGTCCTGGTACAAAGTTAGAGAAACGACTCGCACGAGGTGACTCCGTTATTAATCAATTAGGTGCTCAGTACAAGCTTCATGATATCAGTTACAGAGTTTACCGAGATTTAGAAAGTAGACGTAAAGCAGCTAAAATTTTACAAAAAAAAGTTTGGGAACGCTTTAAATCATCAGACGCACCATTAGGTGAAGGAACTGCGGCTTTAGCAGTCGCTACCGCCATGAGAGCAAAGAGAAAATTAGGAATGGAGTGCACGGGTCGATCTAATCTGAAGAGGAAGAAGAAATGCAATGGTGGAAATTTATTGCATTTACGAAAAGCAATAGCTAAAAAAACTAAACCTAACGGAAATTTTACAGGTGCAATAAAGTCGGCGCTTTCAACGGCAAAACGTGTAGTAAAAAATTTGGGGGACAAGAAAAACATTAAAGTTCCTAGGGTAATCCCCTTACCTAGACAAGGGGGGTTTTTAACATTCCTTATTCCGTTACTCGCAGGCTTATCGGAAATCGATGCCAAAAAATTTCAAGAAAAGACCTCGCGGCATAATCACATGATGGAATCGATCGCTATAGGCTCCGGTGGCGCACTTTATCTGAAACCATAAAAATCTGGTGGTGGCGCGTTATACTTAAAACCATTTCCAAAAAACTGAATAGATTACCCAAAAGACCGTTAACAGATATAGATTTAAGGAAATACACCAAAAATGTGCCCTACTTTAGGGATGTTTTTATGAGAGATATCATGCCTACAGTACCATGGAAAAATGAATCAAGAATTATTAACCAGGTGCGCATTGGGTTTGCTATAAAAAGCGAGGTAAAAAGGTATGGTATTACGTTAGTTTCGGTAACTTCGACCAACAAACAAAGTGATTAACTACTTTTGGGAATGTAAAATTTATTATAAGTACAGCCAAGATCAAGAATCTAATACTATTATTTGCGGATACCTATGCCTACAATTTCTATATAAATAATCGATACAACGTCAAATTTTATCAGTTATATCTATAACATTCAGTTTAGAAGGTGTTGGTAATACAGCTAGCTACAACTTCTATCCATCGATAGAACTGGATTTGGGAGAAAAATACGTTATCTGATTGGTTCGATTTTAAGGCTGCAACAGCATTAGAAACATTTATACAGGCAAATCCATCTCACTTGCGGCTGATTAATATTCCGCACGGTGCATATGGGTTAGATGAGATTATCGATTATCTAAAATCGAAGATACCTACAAAAAAGTTTAGCAATAGAGCAAGCAACAATGCACTTAAATGTGAGATAAACAGTTCACTTGAGGTTGATTTTACTAAAGATTGCATTGATCGCATGATAGGGTTTGAGCCCAAGATATCAAAACCAAATCTTTACACGTGCGTGTCAGTAGAATTCGATCAGCAAGATGCCGAAAAATCGTTTACAGAATGCATACCATTGAACCACATACTTGGAATAATGGAGGATTATCGTCAAGTTATCGTGAATATTCGTCAAGAGTTGATTTTAATTCGATCCAGAAGCGATAGAAACTGCTACTATGGTGACGTTGATGCGGAAATGACCCTAAATAAAATTCAATGGGAAGTACCACACTTAACACTTAGTGATGCTAACCAATACATACCTGCCTATCGCAATTTTTTGAAATTCCGATGTCACTACTATGGCGAAAATGATACAGATACATTATTCAACCACTCCGAATTCAAATCATGTCCAGTGTTTGTAATGGACTGTTCTAAACATAATGAGTTTTTAAAAAACTCAACGGTAGACATCAAATTGGAAATGGATCTCTAACACCTTTCGATAATGGAATGTTTGTCTATAGTCTTATTCTCCACGATGCTATTGTGTAGTACAGCTCACTCACTGGAGAAGTGAAAAAATTATAATATACACTCTGTATGTCTAGTATATAAATAAAAATGTTGTAATTATTCGTTTAGTTTTATTTCACTCGCCAGAGATGAAAGTAATTGCTCAGAAACAAAAACTTCTCCAATTGAAAATCATGACATTAATGAGGAAAAATGTAGTATTCCAAAACACGACGATTTACTTCCTAATAGTATAAGTGGCATTATATGCGGTCTCTCCAACTGCGGCAAAACAAACGCAATGATCTGTCTGCTTACTGAGCCAAATGGTTTGAAATTTAAACGTATACGTATACGTATACTCTAAGTCATTTAATCAAAACAAGTACAAACCTTTACAAGAAATCTTACTTCCAATGAAGGATATAGGTTACTTCACCTTCGGTGATAATCATGATGTGATTGAGCCTAATTGTGCAAAATCACACTCTATTTTTATCTTCGATGATATCGCTTGTGAAAAGCAAAATAATACAAGGGCATATTTTTTTATGGGCAGACATAACGATATTGACTGTTTCTATTCGAGTTAAACTTATAGTAAAATTCCAAATCATTTAATTCTTGATAATGCGAATCTAATTATATTAGATTAATATCTAATTACTTACATTATTTAAACTTAAAACACGTATATGAGTATCATTTAAGCGCCACCATAAACATGAAATTGTTTCGGGACATGTGCTCAATGTGCTGGATAGGTCCGTTTGGTTTTATGGTCATAAATAAGGATGCTGAAGTCAATAATGGCCGCTATAGGAAAAGGTTTGATGAATATGTAATACCTTGAACTGCTTTCAGTAGTTACTTACCCGTTTAGGTATTAACAGCTATCAGTTCAGGGTAAACTGGTACCTGTTCCGTGAACCCGTTTTGCTACAAACGTTTAATGTATATATATATATATATATATATATATATATATATATATATATATATATATATATATATATATATATATATATATAATATATATACCTTAAACTGCTTTCAGTAGTTTAGTAGTTACTGATCCGTTTAGGTATTAACAGGTAACTGTTTAAGGTAAACTGCTATCTGTAGGGTAAACGGGTGCCTGTTCAGTAAACCCCCGTTTTGCTATAATGGATAACAAGGAGATCATAGTAAAGAAACATTATTCAGGCTCGTAAAATAATACAGCAGAAGTACAACACTCTTAAAACTGCTAGCATTGATAACGAAAGAATATTTGAAAGTACTTATAAGCCCCTATAAGTAAAGGATACCTTGATTTTTGTCTAGAAGCAGTGTGGATAAACTAGTGCTATGTCGAAATTACAATTCGCCAACGAATTGCACAAAACCACAAGGAAAAGTTTTAAATGAAAGCGAACAATAATTGAAGGTTTTGATGACCTTCGGCTAGCAGATTTAGCCGAATTTAACACATATGCCAAACAAAATAAGGGCTACAAGTGTATATTAGTGATTATCGACTATTTTTTGAAATACTTGTGGACTAAAGGATTACAAAAGAAACGTGGATAGAAGTTACCAAGGCCATGCAGACAATCTTCAAAAAGGGTCGGAAACCTACCAATTTGCAGACGGGTGTAGGAAAATAATTCTACAATGAGCATTTTACTAATGCAGCGTTATGGAGTAAATCATTACTCCACCTATAGCACAAAGAAAGCAGCAATTGGGAAGCACGTTATCAGAACCATTAAGTCTGCTCTATATAAGTCCTACAAGATAAATGCAAATTGATTGATACAATTGATACCGCAACGATGGATTGTACACTCACATAAAAATATTCGATAGGAATCGATATTGTGTGGTGACATAATATGAATTAGTAAATTTAATAGTATTTTTGCTAAAGGATACACACCTAATTGGTCTAGTGAACTATTTAATATTATGAATGTTCACATTACTAACCCCACCACATACATATTGGAGGACGTGAAAGGAGCACTAGGAAGCTTTTATGAACACGAATTACGGAAAACAAAGTATCCCGATGTGTACCTGGTGGAAAAAGTGCTTCCCACCAAGAATAATAAATTATTCGTAAAGTGGAGGGGATTGGATGAAAGATCATGGATCAATAAAGACGATGTTGTTTTATAAGTAGACATTTAACTTTGTGAAATAAATTACTAGCCATAGCAATGGTTTGTAACCTTTAGATGAAATATAAACGCACATAAAAAAAAATATAAATAATAATAGCTTCATTTGCACACTTTGAGTTTATAGCGCACCAATCAGAACACTCATCAGTACTTACAATATGTTGCAATATATCCAGTACAAATAAATTGTTTTCAGGGGTGGATTTTACCATCAAAGAACGCTTCAGGTACTTTCTGTAGATTTGATCACTACCGCACCGCAGTTCTTCCTGCAATTCGTTTTCAAGACTACTACTACTACCCTTAATGAATTGTTTTCTGAAAAAGAACAGAAAATTCTATATAAAGTTATAGCCCCAAGGTCTAGTATTAATTTACTAATCTGGTATTAAAATTTACTAATCGTTTATCATCGTAAGGATTAAGTATTACTTTAGTCTGTTTGATTGTACACATCATGTTTCTTTGATCTTATCAAATGTTGATATCGCTTTATTACGTCAACATCAAACAAAACAGCTTATAATCATTTATCGTGATCTGTTTGATGCTTGCTTGGGTAGAACCCTTTGATTTTTTACAACTTCTTCATCAACCGTATAAGCATACATTTTTGCACTAAGTCCTACAAATTCTAACATAGTTTCGCCATGATTTTCATCTTTCATTAAGCAAGGAACCATTTTATTTGCTAATGGAAGTCCAAAGATATTGTCAGGACTATAATCATATGTATCGAATTTATCAATGTCTTTTTTAATGCATTCGTAGATATCGGGAACTGGAAAGGAATATATGAGACTATCTGTATCCGTGTACAAGAGATTGACATTATTGGGAAACTAAGGTAGCGTGTAACCATAATGAAAATTGTATAAAAGAGTTTTTAAAAGGTGTAAAACGCTGGAGCCTGCATATATAGATTTGTTGAAATATACTCCTAGCCTATTCATTTGAATAATAAGCATATTATTGCCAAATATTGTACAACTATGAAAATTTGGTTTTTAAATGTAAGTATGTATTGCATTCAGGGAAACATATATTACGATTTGTATTAAGTGAAATCGAAATAGTGACAGGGAGCCTATAAATCTTTTAGTAATTTCTACTAATGATCAAGCCGCGGATGTTATTAATACAAAAATAACACTATAACATTTCACGTAAATTAAAAATTTGTCAGCTCTTGTCTATAAACAACTATCGAATAAGACGTGCAAGAAATTTATCTGTTACCGCTGCTTAAACCATTTTTTTTCAGATCGCCTTCTACAAAAACATACCACTTACTGTTATCAACTTAATTAATGCTCTGCTAGGCTGCCTACCGAAGCAGAAATGAATTTACAGTTAAAAACCTGTTCATTCCAAGAAAAGGTACCATTTGTGATTTATGCCGATTTAGAGAGTATGATCCATTTAGGTATTAACATCTATCTGTTTAGTGTAAACAGCTATCTGTCTAGGGTAAACAGCTATCTGTTTAGGTTAAACAGCTATCTGTTCTTTAACAAATATATTTCATGTGTTTCCTATTCAATAGTTGTTTAGAAAAAAGAACTGACATATTTTTAATACACGTTAAATAATAAACAATACTATTTGTTGTATTAATATCATCAGCGGCAGAAAGAAAGAAAGTACTAAAGATTTATAGGTTCCCCATCACTATTTTGATTTTCACTTAATACAAATGGTAATATACTTTTCCTTTGAACAAATTAATGGAGAGGTCGTTTAACTTTTCGAATTTTTTTACATCATCTAGTTTAATGTGGAAGTGAATCGAATCATAATTCAAAACATCTCTAAAATGAGAATAACTTTAAACCCTTTCCGTATGACGTCGCGCGGGCTATAACGCTGAAACAACAGCCCACAGGAAGCAATACTTGTCATTTCTAACATTTACTACCGCATGCTTTATTGCTATGAAGTAGGGAACTTTAACGTAAGTTGGAAGACCACCTCTAAATGGAACATAGCTATTAATATTCATCTTTAAATGAAACACTTCATGTAATGCCCAACCGTAATCCCTTTCGGAACACTCCTCTAATTTTTTTTGTGGTTTATAATAAACATTTCCATTATACCACACACGTAAATTGGTCGCAATATCGATGACATAATTTTTTATGGCAAAAGTCTTCACCTCGATCTTGCATTCATACAGCATGATAATTATCAGGAGGACCTTGCAGCAGAACCATTCACACAGCTTACACAAGCCCCTACAACATTAAGCGACTAAGAGTGTAAGTGGTTAAGCAATAATCTTGCGAAATATACTATCAATGAGGTATCGGGGTTGGCCCATGTCGAGTCTTTAACTGTTGCTTTAGCTGCGGCTAAGCAACAGTTAAAAGAAATTAGTCGCAATAGAATAAATAGTGAAAACCTGTTACGTACTTTAGAGGACCTACTGATTTGAATTAGCGTGTACAGTTTTTAGGAAATTTTTGTTTTTAGATTAGTTACAAGTGAAGAAAAATATAATTCTATATATCTTAAATTTTTGTGTAAAGCAGTGTGAACATTTTAACATTGTAACGCTTTATTTATTCATCGCTTTATTTAAAAGTGAAATATTTTTTCCTCGTAAAACATTTCCATAATGTTATGTAAATGTGTATCCTTGCGTTATAATTATTAGTGGAAATATAGATATATATTTCTAGTTTTAGCAAAAACAATTCATATTGAAACTATTTAACAGTTTTTTAAGTGCAGTTGTTTAATTAATAATAGACTACCTGTACTTTTACATTAATACAAACTAAATTGTAACTTTTAAGACGGAGAAGCGAAACGTAATTTAGTTTTATATACAGACATACCAAATATATTGTAATAAATCATATTTTCATTGCAACGCTTTACGATAAACAATATGTTCAATCAACCTCATGTGACGCGAAAAGGAGAAAAATATAATAATTGAGACAAGTGCATTAATGGTGAGATAGACAGATGGTCAGTGGACAAGCAAGATAGATATTCGCTGTGTGAGAGAACAAGTATTCAAGGGTTTGGACGCGCGTCTTCTCTAAAGAAATATACATGAGTTATAAAATTATGATCATAGAGAACAGATTTAACGTTTCAATCTATTCATTAGTAATAGAATTTTTTTTACATTCAATCTAAAACAAATTAAAATTTGAAAAAACCTTCTTTTCCATGACATAAAACAATGTGACTGTGATTGTATTACAAATTCACGCTATCAGCTTGCAAAAATGCTGAATTATCTTGTCTGACACCTGCGTAAAAGAGAAAATCACTGCTCATTATGCTTCGAATTGTGCAGTTTAACTAAGGTACGCGTGTTCTTGTGCTTTTAAAATTTTCCGTATTTCCAATCAATTTTTCTTTAAAACATGATTTCTCTTACAAAATTGTGAATACTACTAGTTTTAAAGTTTGAATGTCATTTTATTTTGCGAGTACTCGTAAGTAGTTTCAAAATTTGAATACTACGTCTTTTTTTTTTGGTAAAATGGATTTGTCACTTGTAAAACGCATTCATGCTTTAAAAAAAATTTTTTTTGCAGGGAAATATAGGGGCAAATTTCAATAATTTCAGGAGAGCGAAAAGACTGCTTACTCCCTGCTCCCTCAACCCCCCTAGGACCCCGCGAAGCAGTACGTCACACATTCTCTCGTGTTTGTCTCTTTCACTTCCGAATAACGTACGTCTCTTCTTCATTTCTCAAACTTACACCTAAAGTATTTTTAGCTTAATCAAATTAACAGTCTTGCATTTGCGTAATTCATACTGCGTTTCATTCATTCCATATCATACACATATAAAAACTCTTGGGAATATAAAGCTTTCTATATATTTTTTTTAATATTACAGAACATTATTGCATATAGCTAATTAGTAAACATTATTATTATTACATACCACCATAAAACAATGGTTTATTTCGCTTCTTTGCTGTGCTAATATTTTTCAATCAACACCCATTACTTAAATTATCATTTAATGATCATTTTTCTTCTCATTTCAAAACAATCCAAATCGAGTTTTATTTTTTTCATTTTTTTCAATAATTCTTGTAGCCGCTTCTTTCTCTCATCTTCACTTACTACTACTTTTTCTCTTCGCATCACACGTACTAGTTCCGTCATTTATGTTTACTGAATCGTACACACACACACACACCTAAATAAACCTTTTATAATAAACAGGCATCCTTGAAACCACTAACCTTGAAAATATTTTTAAGAATTTTAATGTGATACACACAAACTTTAGATTTCGACCTTGACTCAACCACACTACTTATTAGCATTGACCAGTGAGCATTCTCTTTCTCTCTCACACACTTTTCGCTTGGTCAGGATCGGCCCTATATCTTCCTCGCGAGGGTCAGGATCGGCCCTATATGATTAACGAGGGAGTCCGCACCTGCACGTCGGGCTAGCTGATTTGACCTTCAATGCAAAATTCGTATAATGTGGATCAGAACGGGCCTTATATCGCTACTCACAGGTTTTCGATAATCTGTCAAATTATTTTCAATTAGGCATTTTCAAGTACGTCAAACCGACGTCACAAGCTCCGCCTCTAACAGCTGATTTTGGACAACTTGTGTTAGCGTTACATAGAAAACTACGTGTTTTGTTGTGATTTTTAAGTCTGTTCTACAGAAAAAATCGTGATAATGACTTATTGTAGTGTTAGTATATAATGTTAAAATATTTCATATTTAATTATCAATCGAATTTTTTAAGTATTTCGTCACTTGCCCATGTGAAGTTTGGTAAATTCCAAAACAAATGGCTTTAAGTGATTCCATCACCTATGTGTGAAATATAAAATATCGAGCTTGCTGGTACTATCCGTATGAGAACTTTGATAGTGTTATGATGTTTATACGTAGACCAAGTTGTGCACTTTATTTCCCACTTTTTTGTCTTTTGCAATTTAATTTCAAAGCAATCTATAATTATGGCGATTCTATTGCCAAATGCCTGTTTAAAACAAGGTGGCATTGCTTTAATTAATTGGTCTCTTTAACGCCATAGAATAAATTTACATAGTCGAAAGTACATTACATTTAGTGCCGAATAGAAAATTCTAGAAATAGGTGGGATACTAACATGAAATGTGTAAGAAAACAAAGTAAAATCTAAATTTAACCTGATTTTTATTAACACTATAAAGAAATGATTGAACTTATTTGTAATAACTGCTTGGATATGGATATTTTGATATAACGTTCAATTAATTTTGTAAATATTACATTGAAAGCCTTATACCTTGGTATTGCAGTGCAATAACGAATCTATAACATACACATGTTAACATATGATAACCAAAAGAGCCTTATCTTGAATGTAATTCTTTAATTTGACGGGTTTGATGATAACTAACCTAAAAATCTCACGAACTTTTCAATATTATGTAGGGTAATTGTTCACTTCATTCACGTATTTCTGGTGAATTGTATCAATACAATCCCCATCTACAAGTAAGCACAGAAATATTTTCACCACTTACGATTTTCGATAAAATTGTCAAAAAACAATAACATACCATAAGAACGTGTGTTAAAGTTGTCCAACATCAGGCAAGGCCACACGTTGTGACGTCACTTGAAAATGCGTAATTTATTATCACTCTCTTGTAATATTACTAATGATAATCCCATTGAACGTTATGAATTACAGCGGTAATTCAACTGAAATGACGTCATACTCAACTACCATAGTAATAGAGCTATAATTGTCATGAACAAGACGCATGTGTCAAACACTGACAGCCACTTTAAAAAATTTAACTTAAGTTTATTGTAAAAATGAGACGATTTTGTAAAATTTCGTGAGAATCCAATGACAGTAACATTGATAACGGTGTTCCGAAATATACAGTGAAAAATCAAGCATTTATTAGGAAGTAAGTATTGTTCGCTTTTTAAATTTTGTTACATGCTCAGTAATTAAAAGGTTTTGTTCGTTTGCTTGTATGTATATATGTATATATGTATATATGTATATATGTATATACGTATATATGTATATATATATATTATATATATATATATATATATATATATATATATATATATATATATATATATATATATTGAGATGATATGTTTAAGTGTGAATATGATAGGTACTAAGATTGGAGTTAGTGTATAATAACATATAACTGAGTACATGTGTAATTGTAGATCACATTGTGAGCTAAATGAGTCAAGTTTCACAGTTTTAGTATGATTTTACAATAGAAATTTTCACAGTAGTTGTTTCCGGTTATCTTCGGAAGATATAAATTATGTATTTTCTATAATATTCTTCATCATATCCATTTGGAATAGGTAAAGCTTGTTCTGGTAGCATGCTCTACTTCTATTCTAAAATCAAAGAAAATAGAATGTTTTAGATAACATGAAAGAAATTATAGTTAACCATAAAGACAATGTTAAAAAGATTCATATAGTTTATGAAATTATGAAGAATAGACAATAGCAATTAGTGTAAAAGTAACTTACGTTTGTGTTAAAAGTAAGTGTTGCCACATGGATTAACATTATTGGTGCAAATTAACTAAAGGTGTCGAGAAGATAGGTTATGGACATTTTGAACTCCGACTATGAGTATTTTTCATTGTTGACTGTGTTGAAGTTAAAGTTAATGCAACTTTATGTTTTTTGGGTCAGAGAATCCGAATATGACCATAGTTTTCCTGTAAATAGTAGAATAGGTTAGATATAAGTAAATTTCGGTATGTAAAAATGACTCATTGGGATAATTATTAAACCAAAATGGTTTAAAAGCGAAATAGGGCAAATTGGGCATCATTTTAAAAGAAATTTGATGTAGAATTTAGTGCTTGTATATTTTTAAGATCTAGATTAGTATAACAAAGATATTTGCAAAATTAATAAATTGTAATATTCAGAAAAAGGTTCAACCAGTCAGAATTGAGATCAGGTTTGTTTGTGTTGTAAAGTAGGTCCAATCGAAATTGATAGTTTAGAAACAAATTTTGTAACTTTCCTTAACAATCTTTCAGTGTTTCATAACCTTATTTAAAAAAAAAAACTATTCGCAAAGTTAAACTATTTTAAAACAAACGTGAGGATAGTGTTAAAAATAATTGAATTGTAATGTTATGGAATGTTGTAATTGATTTTTATTTTAATATAAACTAAATTAATTAAACACAAAATCTGGTTATTAATTTCAAAGAAATAATAAAATTTTAATAAAATAAAACTGAATGCCGATAAGTATTGCATTAAAATTATGCAATACTAAAATAAAGTGCTTATCCAAGAAAAACTAATAAGTAGTTACCTGAAGAAGCTTATGGTAGATAACAACCAAGCTGATGATAATATACTTCATGGGCTCCACAACACAACTGACTTGGGGAACGGGATTTCAACAATTAGAGATTGCAGCAGCAGAAGGAAGATTGATGATGCTGTAAGTTATACGAATCTGTTAGTAATTTAAGGTTATGTTTATGCTTATGCTTATAATCGATGCTTACATATGTAAAGAACTTGAGCAGATCATATACCAGTCAGCAAATAATAGCGCGATTCGTTAATAGTATAATGGTATTCAGTTCAAAATAAAATTAAATTATACTTACAGTAACAGTAATTTTGTTTCGTTGTTCACTACACTTTTGAAGAATACAGGGACATAGTTATGTGTTACGGCGAAGCTAGATCAAATTCTTCCGAAGCTCAACGTATCTATCAAGAAAGATATCCATTATGGCATATTCCTCATAATAGGACATTTATTGACGTGCATAGGCGTTTGGATGAAGATGGCTGTTTTAAAAAACCAAAAGTGAATAGTGGAATTTCCAGAACTCGTCGCACTGCGCGAAACGAAGAAACTGTTTTACGAATGGTAGAAAATAATCCCAGAACAAGCACCAGGAAAACAAGTTCAGCGGTACGAAATGTTAACAGTGAATCAGTTAGACAAATCTTCAATGAACAACTTCTTCGCCCGTATCATTTCCAAAAGGTTCATTCACTATTAGAACATGACTATCTTCCTCGTGTACAATTTTGCGAATGGTTGCAAAATCAAAGACACGATATTTTTTCGTCAATTTTGTTTACTGATGAAGCTGGTTGTAGCCGTGATGGTGTTCTGAACCTACATAATATGCACCATTGGAATGATGAAAATTCTCATCAAACCGTAATTAGAAGTCACCAATATGGGGTTTCTATTAATGTGTGGGCAGGTATGATTGACAATTACTTAATTGGCCCATTTCAATTGCCCAATCGTTTGACAGGTGAACTGCATCGAAATTTCTTGAGAGGATGTTCCATTGGCTATTATTGGTAGAATACGTTACATGCATGATGGCGCGCCAGCTCACTTTTCTCGATTGGCGTCTTAAACGACACGATCGTATCTCACATAAATTAACAGCTATTCCTTGGCTTAATATGGAACAAGGTCGACTTCTTCACTCAGCTAAATTATATCACAAAATTATAATGAATAAATCACCTCCATATCTGTATAATAAGATTTGCTTTCGTACTGATGTACATCATGTCAACATACGGCGGAAGGATTTAATTACTGTTCCTAAACATAATTTAGAGCTGTTTAAAAAATCATTTTCATACAATGTATGTAATTTATATAATTCACTTCCGCCGAGTATCAAACATCTTTCACCAACTAATTTTAAAAAAACACTTCGTAAAAACCTGCTGTGCACTTAGACACCGTTAAGTTAGTACATATATACACGTCCCATTTCATCTCTATTGTCATTTCATTTCCTTATTTAAAACTTTTTCATTGCATGTATTACTCATACTCAGCTCATCCGTCTATTGGAAATTATAATTTGTCGGGCTAAGTGGAAGAGCACTGACGGATTTAGCATCCCGAAAGTGAACTTCGCCCTTTGGACATCGTAATCCGCATAGCAGCTGGTCATTTAGCTTATGTATATTCTTCGTGTCCAAATAAAGACATTATTATTATTATTATTATTATTGGAAAATGGCAACATTGTCAATAAAATTCGCTCTTAGTAGATTTTTCAAACATGTGATCGTTTTAAAATTCGAGTATTGGTTGAAATTAATCTTCTTTCTTTTTTTGTGATTTTCTGGTACCTTGATAGAGAAAGGAAGAACGCCATTTTCGGACAAGATATCCAATGTGTAGTTAGAAGAAAATGGAAAATTTGGAAAAGGTGTTCTTAAAAATTTGATTGAATTTTTCAAGTAAAATTTTAACTCAGCCTGTTGCGGGTTTTAATCTTTTCCATATAAATAAATCCTGTTGAGATTTCGAATTTTAGTTCGGCTTTAATTTTTTTTGTTTCTACTACACCTTAGCTTCATGCAAGAGGTAAGCTACTCACTTTCTTTTCTTATTTATTAGACATAGGTTTGAAATGCATGCGTACATGTTTTGAAATTTTAATACAGCATAAAGATCATATTTTATAAAATTTGGGTATTGATTTAAATTCTAACACGGTTGTCTTATATAGGTTTTTTTATGGTCCTTTACATATTTACTGAAAACTAACATCTTTCGTGCTTCCATAAGAGATAGTTAAACCGTTTCTGCCAGCACATTTGGATATCATTCGTCCGAGGTGTGAAATATTAGTTATGGGTCTTCGAGCCTGAATGGAAACAGTCTACGATTACTCCTTCTCATAGTATCTTCCGAATTAACTGAAGAAATATACGTTACACCTACGACTAGTTTCGGATAAGTATTATTGTTACACGCGTACAAAATTTTACCTATGGTGAGTGACTTTTGTTATCTTTTCTACATAACGAGGCTCTCGTGATCTGTACTTTACTGAAATTCTTATAACAATTACATTACTGTGCTTGCTACTTGTATTAGTGCATTTCCGCAATTATCTTAATCCTGAAATTAATGCTTATATTTTACTGTGAAACATTTTCTTAGTAATCGAGAGTAATGCTATACATTTGTACCTGTAAAAGATAATTTGGGTTATTCCAAAGTTTCGCTTATACTTACAGTTAACTTTGCAATAGAATTTCTATTTTATCTATCAATTTCTAGCTTTTCTTATGTACTAGCTTTATTCTGAAATATAACCGTAGTTGTTCAACCGTTAGAACTACCTGTGTTTACTGTACATGCAATCAGTTGTTTAGTTGACTGAATGCTGCTAGTTGAGTTTAAATATACAATTTATGTCAAAAAATTATGCTAACTGATGGGGTTTCAATTATTGTGTAAATCAAATTGAATATTTATTTATAATCATTGGGGTTGTATAACATTTGTTATTTTTTTTTCTGATTACAATTTTAATATTTGTTTAGTATAAAACTGTTTGAAGTAGGATTTACTAATTTGAATCTTGTGTTGGTAGCCCTATGCTTACCAATAAATGTGTCATTCTGTGTTGCGCTTTATTAAATTCTTGTACTGGAATTGCCAAATCGGTAATAAACTTGGCCTTTCTAAATTTCCTAAATGCTTCATGCTCATTATTTTGTCTGTAATGCTCATAGTAATTTTACTGAAGAATATTTTGTGCTTACGTAAGTAAACAACAGGGTAGACATCTAGTGCTAATTTTCGCTTTATATTTGGGGTTTATTTGCGTCCGGTTGATTGGAAACCGATAAATTAGTCCAACGGAGAGCTCTTCGTGGAATATCGGTATACAAGAATTCAATTTCGGATAATTCTAGATATATGTTTGGGTATTCTTTTCTTTTAGGGTCAACACTAGATGCCGAACCGTATTGTGTCTGAGTATGTAAATTTTAAGTACACTTCATAGTTTTGTTTTTAGTTTTGGTGGAAAGGTAAGTTGATTACTGCTGGTTTATTTCATAGATATATTGTCTCTGATGTATATTGATTAATGTATTGGGAATATTTCCTGATAGAATTGTATTTAGGTCTGCGAGTTGGCGCTCTATAAAAATGTTTTTGTGTTAGATATTTACGAAAATTTAATTATTATTATAACATTTATACTATTTTACGTTGGGGTATATTAAATAAGTGGTGTTAAACAATCGTAAGTTATTTCGTTAACCTGGTGATCTACCATCAACTTCCTAGCCAGTCCTTTGTTAGTGTGGACTTAGTTCACCATTTTCTTTTAGCTGTCTATTTTGTCCTATGTGGCCGTAGCCCTTTTCTTGATAGAGGGGCGATATAAAATTAAATCAAGTGGTGCCCTTTTTAAATTATATGTATCTCTTTTCTCCTGCAAAAACGCCCATGCATCCAAGTGCTTAACCGACCGACTGAGCTTCCGGCTAATTCCTTATTCTATGTTACAGCACCTTAGCCACAATTTCTACCAATATCCCTTTGTGCACGTAACACTGTGGCAACGAATTAACGAAGCTGCAAATAGTATTAAAAAGCAGCACCCTTCATTTCATAATGTAAGGGGAGACCTGCTCAAAAGATGCCAGAAATTTATTGAAGTTAACGGCCAAAATTTTGAAAATAAACTTTAGTGTAATGTTTTGATTTAATGGTTTTTGTTGTTTATTTTGTTTCAATGTTCTTGTTAATGTGTTAACCATTATATTGTGTTCTAAATTTGGTTACTTTTGTTTAATGTATGTACATTTATGTACATAATTTTTTGGGAGGAGTTAATATGAAAACAAACATTTTTGAGGGAAATTCTGTAATACTAATTTTTAATACATTTTTCTTGGAAATGGTGCAGTTTAGCGACTTGCGACAAGTATACCATTTATAAAGCTATGATTATGAAATTTCTAAAAAGTTACTCACTATGTCCAATTTTTCATATACCAAAAAATATGACAACGAGAATGTAACATATAGGTTGCTGCAAGTGCCCTCCATACTTTACACAAAAACTGATTTTTCCAACCAAATTTCAATTAAATAACTACTAAATTAAATGAGTTGGCGTAAAAATAGAAAATATATATATATATATATATATATATATATATATATATATATATATATATATATATATATATATATATATATATATATATATATATATATATATATATATATATATATATATATATATATATATATATATATATATATATTCTAGAAATATTCTACCAAATGCCACGCGTGTATCAAAATTAATCAGATAATCCTGGAAAAGGCGTTGCTTCCTTAAGGAAACCGCATATTTTGGTTTTCTCTGGTGATTAAAAGAAGAGCCCTCCTCCTTCGGAGTCGGCCTCTTTTAACTTTTAACCAACAGAGAACACCAACTCATGCAGTTTGGAGGCAACACCGCTTTTTCCCGAATTATCGATAATTTTGGACTCACTAGTGGTATTATATATGGAGAACTCGCACATGGGTACTGCAGTGTATTCAATTTATGATTCTTTTATGTTTTATTTTACATTACCATTGCGATGGGTTCTTTTGTGAATCAGTGGCATTAATATATGTGTGCCGAAAAGTCGTATAAAGTCGAGTCTGAAAAATAATAGTCTAAGTAAAAAAAATGTCTCTTGGTGGAAGTATTGAGGGGTTTAATCCACAAAAGTCTGATGCAGAGGCTTACATTGAATGGTTAGAACAACTGTTTAAGACAAATACAATAACCACTGATGAAAAGAAAATACCCTCTTTCTAAAGATTTGTCAGCACCAAGTACTTTATCTAGTAAGTCATATGCTGAACTCACAGAAGCTTTACAAAGTCAATTTGGGACTAAACATTTAGTCATTTCATCTTAATTTATGGTTCTTTATCCGAATGTCACCAGAACGTTAAGGCTGTCATGCAACGGTTAAAAGAGTACATCGTAAAAATCAATAAAAGAAAGTGTGTCTTTTTAAATATTCAATATAATTTATTATTATTATTTTTTATTATTATTTAAAATTGATGAACTTGGTATTGATCCAACAAAGTATAAAATTGAGTGTATTGAAAAAGCGCCTTCACCAGCAAATTTATGACAACTTAAATCATATTTAGGTCTATTAAATTACTTCGGTAAATTTATACCAATAAAACTCAGACCATTATATGATCTATGCAAGTCTGGCGTTGAATTTGATTGGACAGATCAATATGTACACGTGTTTCAATTGAGTAAATTAATTACATCCGAAGTTATCCCCACACAATTATTTTTGCTTTAAGAAAGTTTCACAAATATATATTTGGCAGAAAATTTACTTTACTTTCTGATCACCAGCCTTCACAATACATATTTAATAGAAATAAAGGTATACCAGTCATAGGGTCTATAATAACCCGTTGTGCTATTACTTTAACAGCTTATTACTATGACACAGTACAAAAAGGCAACCGTTGGCAAAAGCCGACGGCTTATCAGGATTGCCAGTGTTTAGTGCCACTGAAATCCCTAGTTCTTTATATTCCTTTACCTTAGTTGAAAATATTCCATTTCATTCGAGTGATACTTCAAAAGCGACTCTTAGAAATTTACAAAAGCCTAATGCAATTCAGGATGAAAAACTAAAATCATATTTCCACAGAAGAAATGAGTTCATTCAATGAGTCAATTGTAAATAATAGCCTTTTGATAGGTAGTAGGGTTATCACTCCCGAATCTCTACAAAATGAAGTTTTGGAACTCTTCCATGAACAACATTTAGGTATAGACCATACTAAAATGTTAATTAGGGCTCACTGTTGGTGGCCAGATGTTAACAATGATATTGAAACATTTGTAAGTTTATGTGAAGTTTGTCAAACTTTTCAATAATTTTACAAATAACAGTACTTTAGTGTCTTTTCCTACACTTTCAAATTTTACCGAGTTAACATTGATATTTTTCACAAATTTTCGTTGATGATAAGTCCACCGTTCAGTTCTCAAGAATTTACCGCTTTTTGTCAAGCTAATGGCAGTAAAATCTCTACCTTATAATCCCCAAAGCAATGGTATTGCTGAGAGAAGTGTCCAAACTGTTAAAAAGAATTTAGAAAAAGGTTTATTTTTTGATAAAAAAGGGGATATATGTCAGCACATTTTAAAAACAAGGTTGCATAATTTTTTATTTACACATAAAACTACACCATCTACAGTTACTGGTATTTCTTCTTCAGAAAATGTTTAAGTTAAAAACAAGAACTCAGTTTGACTTACTTAAGGTATTGATTCCAACTCAGACAGTTTTCGAAAAACTAAATCAGCCTGTTTATGTAAAAAATAAGTTTTTAAAAATTTCGCAAAAAGGTAAAGTCAAAGTCACTCAACTTATTTAGTCCAAGTTGATGATAACACTAAACATGTACATGGTAACGATATGCGTCGATGCCCAGACAATATTTCCTATAAATTTAATGTACACGTACCTTTACTACACAAAGACTTATGATTCGTTACAAAGTGTACCCATCAATTTTACATGATGCTAATGTTAGTTGTAAGATGTCTAAAAACCTATTCAAAATAGTACACCTGTTAAGAGGAACTTGGAAGTACCAGAAGTTGAACTGAAAAATCATCCATTAATTAATGACATTAACATATGTGATTGTCAGACATAAAATAATTATAGTTATGTGTTAAGGTTATTCATTCGTATAAAGTCAAGTACATGACACGTACAAATGTGTAAAATGTGACTGTTGTCTCTGAATGTGACGTTTGGTTAGGTTAGGGCATAAGTTAAGTGTTCATAAACTAGCTTTTCAGTTCTTTGTAGCAAAACATGGCAAATTGACAAAGATGATTTGATAGAAAATGAATTTGATATTCTGGAAATAATTCATTTTGGATTACCTCGACAAATCTATCAAAGATATGAACATTTTGATACCCTAGATGAACTGACCTTTTATAAAAGATTCAGGTAAGTAAAAAACTCAATTCAACTAAAGAAAAATTATAATTAGTAGCATGTTGTAGTCTTTCTAAACAAACATTAGATTTGCTTGAACTAACTGAACATGAAATAGAACACCATACGGACTCGTAAGTAGGCAATTTAAAATTACTATAAAATGATGTGATACATAAATATTTTTCATAAATCAAAGGGTTTCTTCAATGAACCAACTATTAGTCTGTTTGCAATCCTTTGCTACAAATGGGCATCTGTAGACAATAGCTGATTTTGCAGGAATTCGTTTGTCAACTGCATCACGGATTGTAAATAGGGTATCAAGAGCAATT
Source organism: Vesta saturnalis (assembly GCA_036346205.1). NCBI lineage: Eukaryota > Metazoa > Arthropoda > Insecta > Coleoptera > Lampyridae > Vesta > Vesta saturnalis. The sequence goes on along the minus strand of JARFJB010002098.1, from coordinate 803,449 downwards.
GCTCAATTGTACGGTAGATTTATTAAATTATCGGAAAATGAGGAGGAGATTCTCGATACACAAATTTTACAAGATTGCAGCTTTTCCAAAATGTTATTGGAACTGTAGATGGTACCCACATTAGAATTCGGTCACTAGGTAGACAAGTGATAGAAGAGCGAAACATATTGAATAACATTCTTTTTAGGGGGAGATGAAGGAGAGATTTTCAGAAATCTTTGAACCTTCAAGTAATTGGAGATGCATATTTTCGTATTTTAGGTTTGGTGGCTAGGTGGCCTGAGTCGACACATGATGTCACTATATTTAACATTATTCATTGTTGTCCAAATTTGTATTAGATGAAAACTTGAAAACTCAAAATGGGGTTGGAATCTTTAATCGATGCTAATAAAACTCAAAACCTTCCCCATGAAATTCTGTTTTAATTATTTCAGAACAAGCATAAAAGTCAAATTACTTTTATGAAAATAACTTGATATAAAAGAGAGGCGACATGTTTCGACAAGATTAATACATTGTCATCATCAGGCATTAAAATCTAATTCGGTAGAATAAGAGGCTATACTGCTGTAGTCATAGTAATGATTTAAAAATTTTTGAAAATATCGAACCGAAGTACATTATTAAATTTATATGAGAATTAAAATTTGAAAGATAAAGGATAACTTGAATTAATCATCCTGGTAAACAGAAGGCACAAAGAGCTGAAGGCTACTTTGTCTTTAAGTTAACAAATATTCTGAAGAATATTTGGTTATGCATTGCATCTGTTTTTTATCTTCTAATCCTCTTCCTTAATCCTGCCTATTTCTAAAATGTATAATTTTAAATTATATCTTTCTTTTTATGCAAAAAATCAGTTATTCCGAAATTATTTAACCAATGGAACCTACAACCCTATGTTTGGGGAATATTACTAGAATTCGAATTAAGATTTTAAGACCTTCTTAAACTAAGAGATGCTTAACGAAACGAGTATTAATGGGTAAATATTGTGCAATTTAATGCACATTCTTTTTAGTTATTGAGTTATCAAAAATTATCTATGAATCTTAATTTTTACAACTTAATTGATGACAACTTAGCGGTAATTCGAGACCACTTAACTTGTTACGTAGATTTTGAAGAAATGATTCGATAGTAAACACGTAGATAACACCCGGCATTGGTTATCCTTGACTGATGCCACTCTTTAATGGGATGTTTGGTGTTAGCTTATTTCTAATTCGTGCGACTGGTACTGCCTTATTACTGCCTTAATACTTCTAATAGAGTTATCTCCAAACCGAAATTTTTCTAAAACGTCAATTAGGTACCTTTGACTAACTTTGTCAAATTCTCGTTCTTGATCTAAAGCTAGCACAGCAACATTTTGGTTTTCACTATTTGCGTAACCTATTGTAATTCTAAGAAGGTGAAGATTATCTTAGATTGATCGTTTTGGGATGCAGTATGTTTGATTCGTATTTATTAGAGTATCAATAACTTTCTTTACAAGAGTAACTAATGATTTTGCATAAATTTTGTAATCTACCATTAGTAGTGATATAGGTCGCCAATTTTTAAATTCGTTGCGGTTTCCTTTTTTAAAAACAAACGTAATCACAGATTTTTGGGAAGCCTCTGGAATTTTCTGATTCACAAACCATTCTGGCGTATGGTTCGCATAGTTTATACCAGATTTTTTTATAAAGTTCGGCCGTAAAAACATCTACTCCAGGGGATTTACCAGTATTAAGTTATTGAAGTACAGTAAACTCTTCAATAGTCATTTTCTGTCCCAAATTCTCTTTATCGTTTTGATTAAGAGAAGGTAATAAAGGAAAAATTAGAGATATAGTGTTTTGTTCTGTACAGTTTTCTTTTAGCTCGTCGTGTATAAAGTTTGCAAATATGTCTTCATCGTCAACCACGTTATTATTTATGTCTAAAGTAGTCAGAATCTTGCATTAGTTAGCTTTGAATAATATTAGCTGCTGGTCTTACCCTTCATTATTATACATATTTTTTGTTATGATTGTGGACCTGAACAGGCTAAATTTGGCCTGTCGTGCTAAAGCACTCAGGAACATTTACGAGGATGGAGAGAGGGATAACGAATTGCCAATAGATGCCTATGAACAGCTACCATAATTTTCTCATATCATAAGTGAGAGGAAAGCAGGAACTAAGGAGATCATTCCAGAGTTTAGAAGCCGTGTAGGAAAATGTGGATTGCGCCCGTTTGATACGACAAGTGGAGATTTCTACTGCATACTGATGATGTGAATGATCGAACCGAGTGTTTCTCGCAAAGATAGCCCGAGATAGGATCAAAGAATATAATTCAGCAGCACAATAGCCATTGTAATACTAATAACGATAATACAAAGAAAGAACTGAAACCATCCTGCTATGCTCAAAGGACTGTATGTGAAAAGTTAAGGACGGGTCATTTATAAGCCTAATCGCTCTCTTTTGAATACGATCAACGATATCGAGAGCGTATTGGGGAGCACTAACCCAGAGGTGAGAATTATATTCCAGATGAGGCCGAATTTGGGCTATATACAGCAGAAGCAGTTGTCGAGAGGTAAAGTACTGCTTAGATCTGTACAAAAAGCCTATTTTACGAGCAGCTGTTTTGGTAGCTGACAGAAGATGGTCAATCCATGAGAGATTAGAAGATAGTCATACCCAACAGAGTAATAGAGTCTGAAAATTTAAGAACTGTGCCATTCATACTTACAACAGGAAATGATCGACCTCTTTTGGCGGACATAAGGCAACACTGAGTTTTGTTAGCATTAAATTTAACCAGATTATTGCTTCCCCATTCGAGAATATGTTGAATGTCTTTGTTGGTTGAATTTGCTATTTCAGCTTTAATTTCTTGGTTTGACATAGAAGGTGGATTATAACTATGAGTAGACTAAGATGAACTACAGTGAAGAGTGCTATCGTCAGCAAAGCAATAGATGGGGTTAGTTGTTTAAGAAATAAGGTCATTTAAGTACAGCAGAAAAAGTGTAGGCACTATAACGGATCCCTGTGGTACGCCCGCGTTAATGCTAACTTCTTTTGAAAAAATCCATCAACTACGACACGTATTCGTCGTTTACCAAAGAAACTAGAAATCCAGTTGATGAGCGTATCATTTAACCCAAACGAGGTGAGTTTGGCAAGTAAACACTTATCCCAAACTTGGTCAAATGCCTTTGAGATATCTAAAGCGACTAAAACTGTTTCACCGGACGGCTCTACTGTATTGTTCCAAACTTGGGTCACACATGAAAGAAGATCACCTGTTGAATGACATTGCCTAAACCTATATTGGTAGTCACTAAGGAGTTTGTTAGTTTCAAGGAACGTGAGCAGTTGCTGATTGATGGCCTTTTTCATGATTTTAGACAAAATGGAAGTGATGGCAATTGGTCAGTAGTTTGAGGGATCGGTCTTATTGCCTTTTTTGGGAATAGATTGAATATTTGCTAACTTCTATGATGAAGGGAATTCCCCAGAGGACATAGAGATCGTATAGAGCTTAGATAGGACTGGTACTAGTTCGGGTGAACATTTCTTTAAGACAATAGCTGGGATACCGTTTGGGCCAGTCGCCTTATTGAGATCAAGCCTACTGATGATCGATTCCAAGAGCGTGTACCGAAAATGAGTTGGTTTCATAGCGCATGAGGAAGAGTTGACTAGGGATACATCTTTTCCAGAATCATTGAGACACGAGTTTGATACAAGCAGAACCACAAAAACATTGGCTTTGTCTACAGAATCAGCAACTACCAATCCGTCAATAGATGTCAGGGGGAGAAAGAAGATGTTCCAAAGTTTTTACTAGTGGTTTTAGCTAAAGACCAAAATTTACAACTGCCTAAAGGAGATGTAGCTAGTTCATTGCATCTTCGTTGTTCGGACAACTTTTTAGTTTTAGTGATGACACTTTTGCAGATATTTCCAGCACCAACGTATTCTACATGACTGTCGACCAACTTATTAGATTTCCATTTAATGTAATATTCATTTTTTAAAGGTATTGCATCAGCACAAGCCTTATTGAACCAGAGTTGGGAACGTGAATGACCTATACGGTACTGTTGTTTGGGAATGTATAGCTCCATTCCCATGAGGATGACTTCAGATGCTGAAAGAGTGATGTCCGAAGAAGACGACTTAAAACAATATTCACGCCATGGAAAGGTTGCAAAAAAATCCCGTAAATCAATCCATCGAGCTGCCTTAAAACACCACAAGGTTCTATCGGTTTTGCGAACAACAGTGGAATTAGGTACAGTAGAAATGATTTCTATTAGACAGTGGTCGGACAGACCTAAAGGCGAAAGAACAGAAGTTTTATAAACAAGAGGGTTTGATGTAAGAAAGAGATTTAGAAGATGTGGAGTATGGTTAGGGTTATTAGGGATTCTTGTGAGTTCAGAAATCATTTGTGTGAGATCACATGAAATAGCAAATGTTTCTGCACTATGACGAGCAGGATTTGTAGTAGATGAAAACTGAAGCCAATTAGAGTTATGAACATTGTAATCGCCTACAATTGAGATATCGCAAGATGGAACTGAGATAGGAGATAGTCAACTTTCATACTAAGGTAATCGAAAAAGTCTTGAGAGTTACTGTCATTAGGAGACCTATAAATGCAACAGTAGAATTTCACAAAATTAGGACCAGAATTATTAAACCAAATCACGTCAAAATTTTTACTTTCTAAGGAAGAAACCCTCTTGCAAGCAATTCTGTCCATGATGTAGGTACGTACACCTCCTTTATATCGAAAGTTAGAGTGAAGGTGGTATTGAGGAAATTGCAAGTCGGGTGACTCGGAGCTTTCACAGGAGACTTGTGTTTCAGATAGAAACAAAATATCAGGTTGTAATTGTTCAAGATGTTGGTGAATATCATTAAGATTAGACCTGATACCGCGGATGTTGCAGTAGTGAATCAGAAAGTTGATACTTTCGATGACCGTGGTCGCTTGGGTCCTGTCCTCCCGGACATCCGAATGTGGTAGGATTTTAGGTCTGGAATTTATTACCCTAGAAACCACAGCCACAGTGAGGGCGAGAAGGAAGAATAAGGATGAGAATAGATTAAGAATGAAGGAAAAAGTAACCGGCAGCCCCCACTAAGCTCAGAAAGTCGGAGACCCAATATTAAGGAGCTCATGGTAAGAGTGGTGATCCCTCCCCGGCTGGCACGGGTATACATACCTACCACCTGACACCTACATTCGGAAAAGTTTATCATTGTTTTCCCATTTATGTTCTCTGAATTTAGATGTCTTTGAAGAGAGTTAACAGTTTTCCTCTTTTTTTCTTGTTCCTTGTTCTTACCCTCTGTTATATCCATTTTTTGTTTTAGCCTTTTGCTGTATAATATAAGACTTTCGATTCCTGTGTTAGTACCAAGATTTTTAAAACTCCAGTACGGTGAATGATTATTTTCATTATTAAAAGCAATCTTAAAGGAAAGTGTCATGTGATCAGAAAATGTAGGAAGAATAGATGCATCTAGAATTATGTTCAAATTTTGTTCATTGCAATCAATGCAAAATGAGGAATTTTTATTATAAAACGTACGTCATGGAATAGCCGGGTGCTTAAACATATGCATATGTTGTAGATTATACCAAGCAACAGTTTCAGCACATCTTTCTTGCAACCTCAATCTATATATTGCGGTACCTCCGAAAAAATGTTGTTTCTTTGAGTTGATTGCTAAGTTTAATGTAGTAAGAATGTTTAACGCAACTTCTTGATAATGAGGAAGATATATGGTGCATCATACAAAAGTGTGAGAATTGTATTGAAAGGTGGCCCTTTGTAAGTATCCATTATGTAAAATTTCATGATGAAGGAGTGTCAATAGGGATTATCTTTAAGCAATGATAGATCCAGTATAGATCCACTGATGGAGGATTGAAAAGATAAGTATAGA